>PVKH010031517.1:0-12312 GCA_004027955.1 Chaetophractus vellerosus
GTCACCCCAACAGGCTTCAACCCATGGTCAGCTGAAGTGCTTGCTGATGGTAATGGGAGCATGGAATGGATAGTGGAATAAGGTAGTGATAAATATGAACTTCAACCATGTGACCAGTGACAGAAATTAGGACTGTAATATTCATGAACTCTTCTTCCCTGTTTCATTATGAGTATGACTGTATATGTACACAAAATTAATTTCTTGCTTCACTCCCCAACCTTTTCCCCTATCATATGAAAAGTTGTATTAATTTCATGTCATAATTTTTAAGGATGTCAAGTGTAATAGTGAATATTGCCCAAGGTCTTGCACCTTATTGTGTGGGAATTAACATATTTCTGATTGTATGCAGGGGAGTTAAACATTGTTAGGTGGAAATATATATGTATGCTTGTATGTTATTTTTTTACTTAGAGACTAAGTATAGTTTAGGGTAATGTGTATAGTTGCCGAGTTGACAAGGGGTGGACTGTGATGGTTATGCTAATGTGTCAACTCGGCCAGGTAATTGTGCCCAGGTATTAGGTCCAGCAATCCCTGGGCTAATTGAGCCCAGTATGGGTGGCTGATTATATCTGCATCAATCAGTGAAATTGTTTCAAGAATGGATGATGCTTTTATCCACTCAGTTGACTGTCATAAAAGGGAACTGATTTCAACATTCAGCGAGAATTTCCCAGCTCATTGTTTGACAGCCAACTTCTCCCAGAAACTCATCAAGGACCCTTTATCAATCTTTCATCAGAGCCCCTGGCCTGCAGCCTGCCTGTAGAAACTGGACTTGTGCATCCCCATGGTCACATGAGAGATTATTATAAAATCTTATATTTTTAACAGATATCTCCTGTTCGTTCTGTTTCCTGAGAGTACTCTGACTAAAACACTTACCACTCTGTGCATGTAGAAGGTTATTCCTTTTGAAAACTAAGCAGGTTACTCATTTAATTTTTGGCAGGGCACTTGATTTCACTTACAATAATGTGAAAACACTGGTTTTATCTAAGACTGTAAATGAAGTGGGTTCTTCAGTTTAGGAAAGTAAGCAAGTGGCATCTTCAATTGGCTGCTATACACTTTTATTCATTTACAATCAATATCAAAACAAAGGTTTTATATAACACTGTGAGAGTACACTATGCTTGTCACTTTTAAAAATAAAGCAAGTTATTTCTTTGTATATTATGCACTAGTTTTCACTAAAATCAATGTCAAAACTCTTTTTGCCTATCACTCTGAGAATACATCAGCTTCTTCAGTGCTGAAACCTAAACAAATTACCTCTTCAATTTACTGCTATGCCCTTGTTTTCTTTTATAGTTACTCTCAAAACACTGGTTATATCCTAATGATCTGTGAATGCACCACATTCTTCAATTTTGAAAACTAAGTGAGTTACTTGTTTTATTGGCTGCTATGAACTTTTTGAATAACAATCATTGTCAAATTCTGTTTTTACCTAATGTTCAGTGAATGCACCAGTTTCTTCAGTTTTGAAAACTAAGCAAGTTACTTGTTTCTTTGGCTTATACACTCTTGTTTTCCCTTACAATCAATGTCAAAACACTGTTTAGATATCATTCTGTGACTGCACCATGTTCTTCAGTATTAAAATGAAGCAAATTATTTTTAATTGCCTACTACTCACTGGTTTTCAGTTACCATTTATATAAAAACACAGGTCTCACCTAATACTCTGTGAATGCACCTGTTCCTTGCAGCTGACTAAACAACTTAATTGCTTAGTCAGCTGCAACACTCTTGTTTTCACTTACAATTCACGTCACAACCCTGGTTTACCTGACATTCTGAGAATGCATCAGGTTCTTCAGATTTGAAAACTATGCAAGTTATTGTTTAATTGGCTGCTATACACTTGTATTCAATTACACTCAATAAGAGAACTCCAGTTTTACATACTGCTCTCTGAATGCCCTAGGTTCTTCAGTACTGAAAACTAAGCAGATACTTGTGTCATTGCCTGATAAACACTTGTTTGCACTTCTTATCAAAGTCAAACACTGGATTTACCTTCTGATCTGTGAATGCACCAGATTCTTCAGTTTTGAAAACTAAGCAATTCTTATTAAATAGGCTGCTACAGACTTGTTTTCACTAACAATCAATAGCAAAACAATAGTTTTAGAAAATACACTGTGAATTCACCAGGATCTTCAGTATTGAAAGCTAAGCAACTTACTTCTAGCATATGCTCCCAGGAGCTGTTTTTCAGTTACAATCTATGTCAAAACACTGGTGTTACCTAATGCTCTGAATTTACCAGGTTCCCAGTTTTAAAAACTAAGCAAATTCCTGGTATAATTGGCTGCAACACACTTTATTTCACTTAAAATCATTGTCATCATTGTCTAATCTCTGGTTTTACCTAACACTCTGTGAATGAAGTGGGTTCTTCAGTTTGGAAACCTAAGCAAGTTATTTTTTTAATTGGCTGATACAAACTGCTGTTCACTGACAATAAATGTTAAACCTCTGGTTTTACCTAATGCTCAGTGAATCCTCCAGTTGCTTCAATTTTAAAAATTAAGGAAGTTGCCTTAATTGGCTACTACACTCTTGTTTTCATTTACAATAAATGTTAAAACACTGCTTTACCCTAGGGCTCTGCGAATGCACAAGGTTTTTCAGTTTTGAAAACTAGGCAAATTACTTGTTTAATTGGCTGCTCTGCACTTGTATGCACTTACAATCTATGACAAAAGACTGGCTTTACCTATTGATCTGTGAATGCACCAGGTTCTTCAGGTTTGAATCCACAAATGATTTACTTCTTTAAATGCTGCTATGCACTGGTTCCCACTTACAATCAATTTCAAAACATTGATTTTACCAAGACTCTTTGAATGCACAGGTCCTTCACTTTTGAATACAGTCACTGACTTAATTAAATGGCATATTTGCACTTGTTTTCACTTACAACCAATATGAAAACACTGCATTTACATAACACATTGTGAATATACCATGTTCATCAGTTTTGAAAACAAAGTAATTGTCTTACTAAGTGGCTGGTACACACCATTCACTTACAAGGAATGTCAAAACCCTGCTTTTAATTAATGCTCTGTGAATGCAGAAGGCTCTTCTTTCTTGAAAACTAAGCAAGTGAATGCTTTAAATGGCTTCTATGCACTTATTTGCCCTTACAGTCAATGTCAAAACAATGGTTTTGTATAACACTGTGTGAATATAGCATGTTGATCACTTTTAAACAACAAAGCAACTTACTTGTTTAATTGACTGCTATGCACTCGTTTTCACTTACAGTCAATGTCAAACTCTGGTTTAACATAATGCTCTCTGAATGCATCATTTTCTTCAGTTTTGAAAACTAAGCAAGTTTTTTGTTTAACTGTGTGCTACACACTTGTTTTCACTTATAATCAATAACAAAAGACTAGTTCTACATAATCCTCTGTGAATATACCAGGTTCATCAGTTCTTCAGGTTTGAAACCTAAGCAAGTTGCTTTTTTAAATGCTGCTATGCACTTGTTTCCACTTACAATCAATGTCAAAACCCTGGCATTACCTAACCCTCTGTGAATGCACCAGGTCTTTCACATTTGAATACTAAGCAACTGAATTAATTTGCACATGTTTTCACCTACAATCAATGTCAAAACACTGGTTTTACCTAATGCTCTGGGAATGCACCACATTCTTCAGTTTTGAAAACTAAGCAAGTTACTTGTTTAATGGCAGCTCTGCACTTTTTTCACTAACAATCAATATCAGAACACTATTTGTATATAATGCTCTGTGAATATACCAAGTTTGCCACTTTTTAAAAAGATTTATTTTTATTTATTATATATCTCCCCCTTGTTGCTTTTTCTTGTTGTGTTCATTGCTTTTGCATTCTTCTGTGTCTGCTTGTCTCCCCCTGCTGTGGCATCCAGCTGAGTCAGCTCACCACACAGCCTCCTGCCTGCTTGTGGCAGCTTGCCCTGCTCATGGCAGCCTGCCCTTGCTTGCAGCGGCTTGCCCTGCCCACGGTGGCTTGCCTTCTTGAGGCAGTCTGCCTGCTCGAGAAGGCCCCAGGAACTGAACCCAGGGTCTCCCATGTGGTAAACCGGAGCCCTACCAATTGAGCTACAGCCAGTTCCCCTTGTCATTTTTTAAAACTAAGCAATTTACTAGTTGTGTAGGCTGCAATGCACTAGTTTTCAGTTACAATTAGTGTCAAATCACTGGTTTTCTCTAATTCTCTCTGAATGCAACAGGTTCTTCAGCTTTGAATCTAAGGAATTTACTTGTTTAATTGTCTACTACACACTTGTTTTCATTTACAATCAATGTCCAAACACTGGTATTACCTACCACTCTGTTCATGGAGAAGGTTATTCCTTTTGAAAACTAAGCAGGTTCCTTGTTTAATTTGCTTGCTATGCACTTGATTTCACTTACAATCAATGTGAAAACACTGATTTTACCTAATGCTCTGTAAATGCAGTGGTTTTTTCAGTTTAGAAAACTAAGCAAGTGACTTCTTCAGTTGGCCTCTATGCAATTTGTTTCACTTACAATCAATGTCAAAACAAATGTTTTATATAACACTCTGAGAATACACCATGCTCGTCTCTTTTGAAAACAAAGCAAGTTACTTGTTTGTCTGCTATGCACTTGTTGTCACTTAAATCAATGTCAAAACACTGTTTTTACTTATCACACTGAGAATACACCAGGTTCTCCAGTTTTGCAAATGCAGCAAATTACTGTTTTTTAAAGCATTTTTAAAGATTTATTTGTATTTATTATATATCCCTCCCTTTTTGCTTGTTCTTGCTGTGTTCATTTTTCTCTGCATTATTCTGTATCTGCTTGTTTCCCCCTGCTGGGGTGACCTGCTGAGTCAGCTCACCAGTGCCTCAGCCCAGCTGCTCATGGGGGCTCACCCTTGCTTGTGGGGCCTTGCCTTTGCCCATGGCAGCATGCCCCACCCACATTGGCTTGCCTTCTCAAGGTGGCCCACCCAGTTCAAGGAGGCCTGGGGATCAAACATGGGGCATCCCATGTGGTAAAACAGTGCCCTACCAACTGGGCTATACAGCCACCCCCAGCAAATTACTGTTTAATTAGCTGCTATTGCACTTGTTTTCACTTACCATCAGTGTCAAAACACTGGTTTTACCTAAAGCTCTATGAATGTACCACATTCTTCAGTTTTGAAAAGTAAGTTAGTTTTTGTTTATTGACTTACAATCATTGTCAAAATCTGGTTTTGCCTAATGACCAATGAATTCCCCAGTTTCTTCAGTTTTGAAAACTAAGCAAGTTACTTGTTTCTTTGGGTTATATACTATTTTTTTCACTTACAATCAATGTCAAACCACTGTTTTTAGCTATCACTCTGTGAATGCACCACGTTCTTCAGTATTAAAATGAGGCAAATTATGTTTTAATTGCCTGCCACCCACTGGTTTTCAGTTACCCTTAATAGCAAAACACAAGTTTCATCTCATGCTCATGGAATTCACCAGGACCTTCAGCTTTGAAATCTAAACAAGTTACTTGTTATTCTGCTGTGTGATGGTTAGGATAATGTGTCAACTTGGCCAGATAATTGTGCCTAGGTAATAGGTCCAACAAGCACTGTGTTAATTGTAATACAAGAGCATTTTTGGACTTCTATCACCAGTGAGTTTACTGCATGGATGGCTGATTACATCTGCATCAATCAGGGAAATTGGATCAAGAATGGATGATGCTTTTATCCAATCAGTTCATTGCCTTAAAAGGGGAAGTGATTTCAACATTGAGGGAGAATTTCCCAGCTCATCTTTGGACAGTTAACTTCTCCCAGAAACTCATCAAGGATCTTTCATCAGACTTTCATCAGAGCCCCTGGCTTGCAGCCTGCCTGTGGAACCTGGACTTGTGCATTCCCATGGTCAGTGAGAGACTCTTATAAAATCTTATATTATTGACAGATATCTCCTGTTGATTCTGTTTCCTGAGCAAACCCCAACTAATACAAGTTGCAACACTTGCTTTAACTTACAATCCATGTCACAACCCTGGTTTTACCTAACATTCTGAGAATGCATCAGGTTCTTCAGATTTGAAAACTATGCAAGTTACTTTTTAATTGGCTGCTACACACTTGTATTCAATTATAAACAATAACAAAACTCTAGGTTTACATACTGCTCTGTGACTGCACCAGGTTCTTCAGTTCTGAAAACTAAGCAGTTTACTTGCTTAATTAGCTGCTACACACTTTTTTCACTTCTTATCAAAGTCAAACACTGGATTTACCAAATTATCTGTGAATGCACCAGTTTCTTCAGTTTTGAAAACTAAGCAAGTCTTATTAAATAGGCTGCTACAGACTTGTTTTCACCAACAATTATTAAGAAAACACTAGTTTTAGGTAATTCACTGTGAATGCACCAGCATCTCCAGTATTGAAAACTAAGCAACTTATTTATAGAATATGCTTCCATGTACTGGTTTTCTTTTACAATCCATGTCAAAACATTGGTTTTATCTAATTCTCTGTGAATGCACAAGGTTCTTCAGCTTTGAAAACTAAGCAAGTTACTGGTATAATTGGCTGTTACACACTTTTCTTTTAATTAATATCAATTTCAAAACTCTGGTTTTACCTACCACTCTGTGAATGCAGTGGGTTCTTCAGTTAAGGATATTAAGCAAGTTACTATTTTACTTGGCAGATAAGCAATGCTATTCACTGACAATCAATGTTAAAACATTGGTTTTACCAAATGCTCAGTGAATCTTCCAGGTTCTTCTAATTTAAAAATTAAGGAAGTTATTTTAATTGGCTGCCATGCCCTTTTTTCATTTACAATCAATGTCAAAACACTGCTTTAACCTAGGGCTCTGTAAATGCACCAAGTTCTTCAGTTTTGAAAACTAGGCAAGTTACTTGTTCAATTGGCTGCATGCACTTGTTTACAGTTACAATTAATGCAAAAAAATTGGTTTTACCTAATGATCTGTGAATGCACTAGGATCTTCTGGTTTGAAACCTAAGCAAGTTACTTGTTTTGTAGCAGAAAATTGACCTCAGATAACTCAAACAGCACTCAGAGGAGGTGGAGAGAAACGTTTTTATTACACATGGACCCAGAAAGAGAAAAGTCTCTAAGTTCTGGGAACACCCCAACACATTTTGTGGGATTATATACATTTCTATTCATTGGCTATTGGGTTGCTAAGCGAAAGAGAAAATTCCTAGAGGTGTAGGCAGGCAGTTAAAGTATCCTCTGACTTAGCTCAGGGTCATAAGAAAGGGAGCTATCCTTGGTTTTGAGTTGAAAATTTTTAGTTCAAAGATGTATGCTGCTATGCTTATCTTGGGAAAGAAGACAGAGGAAGGGAAAGGGAGAGAGTGAGACCATTTGTTTTTCTAAGGCTCCAAATTCCATAAGGGGGGATTGGAGTCCCAAACTTCCCTTATCATCTCCCCCTCTGATGCCCCTTTATTTCTATAGGGCATCATCATTTTACAGTGGCCTGTAGCCTCTCAGGCTGAGCATCTTAGTGGTTGTCACTCTAGATACTGTTGTTTCAATGAACCTGACCAGTGTATTTATGAGGCATGGAGTGAGAGCAACTACCAGGATCATTATTAGTAGCAGCCCAGCTAGTGGCATGAGCCAGGGAACCCACTGCCCGAGGCTCCAGTTCCAGGGGGCACCTGCAGAGTTCTCTTGGGACAGGCTATGATGGTTTTTTGCTCTATCCTTCAGGATGGCAATCTTATCTCGGACTACCCTGGAGGAGTTTGCATAAAAGCAACACTCCTCTCCCAGTGCCTGACATATCCCCCCCCGGCTAGCAGTGAGCAAGTCCAGCCCTCGTCTGTTCTGCAGGACCACCTCTGCCAGTGAATCTATTTGGTTTGTATGCCACTGAGCACCCTGGTCATTTCCCCGAGGTCTTTTGATGTTGCTGCGCTAGTGGGCATAGGCCCTGCTTACTGGTTATGAGGGTGGCTGCACTGGTTATTATCCCCATGGAAAGCAAGATGGGCAATGCCTGTATTGCTCTTTTAACTCATGGAGGCCCGTCAGGCAGCTCACTTCTGTATATGAAGAGCGATGGTACCAGCCATGACAGATAGCAAATGATGTGGTTGTCTGTGGGCATACACCGGTAGGCTCAGTCATCACACACCCAGACCATGGAATTTGTCACACATCTCCTGTGGGTCCTGAGTGGGTGAGTCCTGTTACAATTGCTCCCCCAGAGAGTAAAGGGTGAGACTGCTGAATTGTCATAGCAGATCTCCATGGAGGGCGGAGGGGTTACTGGACAGGGAATGGTTTGGGGGGGTTACCCAATTCCAAACCCAAGACATTTGCGAGGTACCTGCTAGTCTCATTTTCAGAGACTGGTATGGGGTAGATGGCCAGGCTGGAAGAAGCACACAGCCAGCAGGAGACCACTATGTCTGGTCGAGTTGATTTCAGGAGTTCATGGAAACCCTGAATCTGACTCAGGAGCTGGGAGCATGGAAGAGCCCAGAGCCTGGCTTCTAGGTGCCCCAGGAGGATAGGGCTCAGGGATAAGACTGCCTTGTGCACCTGGACCAAGGTCTTCCCCAGCTGCTGCAAGATGGCATCCTGATTAGCCTCTCCCAGGAGCTTAAGACTCCCCTTGAGGGTCCGGATAATTGGGGGAGGTTGCCCAAGCAGGATTTCAAAGGGGGAGTAGCCCATGGGCCCTGGGGTGCTCCTGACTCTGAGAAGAGCTAAGGGAAGCAGGTCCACCCAGGGAAGGCTAGTCTCCTGACAATATTTGGTTAGGGTACTCTTGAGGGTCCAGTTCATGTGCTCAACTTTCCCTGAACCTTGGGGCCTATAGGCGGTGTGCAGCTTCCACTTAATTCCCAGCATCCTTGCCAGTTCCTGGATTGTTGCAGCCACAAATGCTGGACCATTGTCACTCCTAATGGACAGAGGCAGCCCATGCATGGGAATAATCTCTCTGAGCAAGGCCTTGGTCACTTCTCTTGTTTTTTCGGTTCAGGTAGGGAAGGCTTTTACCCAGCCTGAGAAAGCGCATATCAGCACCAACAGGTACTTGTATCCTCGGCAGGGTTTCACTTCAGTAAAGTCCACAGTAAGGTCCCCAAAGGGGGCCATCCCAGTATACTGGGCACCAGCTGGAGTTCAGGGGCCTTGCGGCAGGTTGTTTCTGGTGCATGCTTGGCACTGGCTACTGACAGAGGCACAGAGGGAGTCAGTCTGGCTATATAGTAACCTTTCTCAAGTAAGGCTTTCTAGCAGTTTCCCCAAGTGAGCGAGTTGGTGGTACTGTTGGACAAGGACATGGGAAGCTCCCTTTGGGACAAAGATTCAGCCATCTGGCAGTACCCAGGTTCCCTCAGGGGTTTGGTTCCCTTTTTCCCTCAATGCCCATTCTTGTTCGTCCTGAGTATAGTTCAGATTTTAAACTTTGTGCCCTAGGAGAGACAACTGTGGTGCCAGTCCCAAGTTCTGTGCCCCTTGGGCTCCTTCTGCCACTCACTGAGATGCCTCGCCAGCCAGTCTGTTCCCTCGTGCAGCCACATCCACTCCCTTCTGATGTCCTCGGCAATGAATGATGGCATCCTTGTCTGGCTCCCACGTTGCCTCCAACAATTGTAGGATTTCTTTCTTATTTTTAATTTCCTTTTCCCCTGCTGTTAGGAGGCCCCTCTCCTTATAGATTGCCCCGTGGATATGGATAGTAACAAACACATATTTAGAGTCAGTGTAGAGGTTTACAACTTGCCCGGTGGCTAGGCTCAAATCCCGGATCAGTGCCCAGAGTTCTGCTCGCTGTGCCAAACAAACTTTGCATCAGGGAGGCTGCTTCCAGCACTTGCTCAGGGGTGGTGACAGCAAATCCAGCATGTCTCTTTCCATCTTTGATGAAACTACTCCCATCTGTAAATAGCGTCTGATCTGAGGAGGGGAGCGGTTTGTCCTGGAGGTCCGGGCGACTAGCATAAATTTCCTCGGTCACCTAGATGCAGTCATGTTCTGGAGTTCCTTCCTCATCTAGCAGAAAGGTTGCTGGGTTCAGGCTGCACATGGTTTCTACCGTTACTCTGGGATTTTCACAGATCAGGCCCTGGTACTGGGCAAGCTGAGGATTGGACATCCACCAGTGCCCATGAGAGTTCATCAGGGCAGTGACTGCATGTGGGACCATAACACGCACAGCCTGCCCAAGAGTCAATTTGTCTGCCTCTTGGATGAGGGTCACAGTGGTGGCCAGGGTCTTCAGGCAAGGGGGCCATCCTGCAGCCATGGGATCCAGATGTTTAGAGAGGTATGAAATAGGCCTCTGCCAGGGGCCGACGGTTTGCGTGAGCACCCCTAGCACCATTCGATTTTTCTCATGTACGAACATGTCTCAAAGAGTGTGGGTGAGTTTTTGAAGCCCTGTGGGAGTCGGGTCCAAGTCAGCTGAACTTTCTGTCGAGTTCGGGGGTCCTCCCATTCAAAGGCAAACAGGGGTTGGCTCAGGGAAGCCAGTTGCAGGCAGAAAAATGCATCTTTTAGGTCCAAGCAGTTGAACCAGGTGGCTTCAGGTGGCAATTGTCCCAATAGTGTGTATGGGTTTGGAAAGACTTGATGTAGGGTGAGTGTGGCATTATTGATAGCTTGCAGATCCTGTACCAGTCTATATCCGGTCCTGTCAGGCTTCTTCACTGGCAGCAACGGGGTATTCCAAGGTGACTGGCACTCAACTAGGATACCCTTTGCTTCAGGCAGTCGACATGCTCAGATATACCTAGCTGGGCTTCGTGGGGAATTGGATATTGTCTTTGACAGATCAGCATGGCTCTGGGCTTTAGGTCTACAATAATTGGTGCATGCTTCTGGGCCATTCCTGGTGGGTTCTTTTCCACCCAGACCCGAGGGAAGTGTTCCAGCAGCTCCTCCAGGTTATGACCTGGGCTTTCTTCTGCATGGAATCTTCATTCTTCCTCTCTGGCTACAGTGATGAGGAGAGTGAGGTCAGCCACAAGGCTTAAGCTTGCTGGTCTCTCTGGCCAGAAAGTGATCTGGGCTCCTAATTTGTTTAGGAGATCCCTGCCCAACAGGGGGACTGAGCATTCTGGCAGGTACAGAAATTCATGAGTTACTTCATGGCTGCCAAGCCGGCAAGTTCTCGATTGGCAGAAAGGCTGTTGATTTGTCCAGTCCCCTGTCACCCTGATGATATTTGCAGTCCTTCCACTAAACAAGGCTATGGGGGTGGTTACTACAGAATGTTCTGCACCAGTGTCCACCATAAAAGTCATCAGTTGGCCCACGACCTTTAATTCAACTGTGGGCTCATGGGGGCCTAGTTCCAGTGAGCCCAGTTGCCCCTATTTGGGGCCACATCCTGCTGGTCTCATCAGGTGATCCTGGGGTTCAGGCTGATATTTCCCTTTAACTCTGCCATTTTCATGCATCTTGTTATTTTGGGGGCATTCATTTTTCCAGTGGCCAACTTCCCTGTAATAGGCACACTGATCTCTGCCTAGTGGTGCCTGCCTGGGTTTCCCCCCATTTCTGGGGAGGGCCTCTCTCCTTGTGGGGTCTGGATTTCCTATTGTTGCCACCAGGAGCGAAGCCTGGGGTTTCATCTTCTTCCTAGCCTCTCGTTGGGCTGTTTCATCCCATTGACGAAAACCTTGTTGGCCACCTCTAAGAGCTGCGTGATATTCATCCCTGTGAAACCTTCCAGCTTTTGGATTTTCCTTTTAATAGCCACAGCAGCCTGAGCCACGAATGCCACATTTACCATTCTTTTGTTTTCTGGGGCTTCTGGATCGAAGGGGGTGTAGATCCAGAAGGCTTCACATAGGCACTTATAGAAATCCCCTGGCGACTCATCTGGCTTTTGTAGGACCATGGTCATTTCCATCATGTTGGTGGGGCACTTGGCTCCCTCTATGATCCCTCTGAGGATCGTTTCCTGTACTGCTGGAGGGATTCGTGTCCATGGTCGGTATTAAAGTCCCAGTTTGGTCTTGTTTCAGGTGCTGCTGTGTGAGCCCAGTCCTCAGCATCTAGGACCCGGAGAGGAGGGTTTTCCTGCAGCCACTGACATGCCTTGACAAGGATTCGCCATCTCTCCTCTGTGTTGAACAGCATTAGGAGAAGCTGACGGGAGTCATCCCAGGTTGGGCGATGTGTCTGGAAGATAGATTCCATGAGGTCAACAAGGGCCTGAGGCTTCTCTGAATATGATGGCTTGTGGTGTTTCCAATTCAGCAAGTCTATAGTAGTAAAGGGTTGGTAATAGAGGACAGACTGTCCTGGTTGGACAGTGC
>PVKH010031518.1:0-12314 GCA_004027955.1 Chaetophractus vellerosus
TCATAAAAAGTCTCTTTAGCATCCATCTCACAATTGTTTCCTTCTAAGGCCTTATCAAAAAGAACTTTAGGCTCCATATCGCTATCAACAGTCTCTGCAAAGCAATCTAGGCCTTTTCCATCAAGCATTTCATAATTTCTCCAAAAAATACCCCTTACCCATTTATAAAACCGTTCCAACATTTTGGCAATTGCAAAAGTGCACTCACCCCACTCCTGGTACCAGCTGTTCTAGTCAGGGTTCTCTCGGGAAACAGAATCAACATGAGATCTCTGTTAAAAATATAAGATTTTATAAGAGTCTCTTATGTGACCATGGGGATACACAAGTCCAGGTTCCGCTGGCAGGCTGCAAGCCAGGGGCTCTGATGAAAGACTTATGAAGGGTCCTCAATGAGTTCCTGGGAGAAGTTCGCTGTCAAACGACGACCTGGGAAATTCTCTCCGAATGTTGAAATCAGTTCCCTTTTATAAGCAGTCAACTGAATGGATAACAGCGTCAGCCATTCTTCATCCAATCTTGCTGATTGATGCAGATGCATTTAGCCCCAGGCTTGCTGGACCCAACAGCTGGGCACAATTACCTGGCCAAGTTGACACATTAGCCTAGCCATCACACCTATCCACTCCCCCTCACACATTTTCCTTGATTAACATCATCTTTCATTAGTGTGATACATTTGTTACAATTGAGGAACATATATTGAAGCACTGCTACTAACCATGGTCTATAGTATACATTAAATTTTAAACTTTGCACTGAAAAACTTTATATTTTGACAAAATCTATAATGGCCTGTAGCCATTGCTGCAATGTCATGAAGAACAATTCCAAAGTCTCAAAAATACCACATTAGGTGAGATGGGTTATCAAGGTAAGGTACACTAATGGGGACTTGATTTCCTGGAAATGTCACCACTGTCTATACTGTCTAGATGTCTCTAAAGGCCCAAGGAACACCACTACTCGAGGCTCAGTACACTGTGGCAGACAGGGAGATCCTCCTGAGTGGTGCATAAGTGTAATCTCTGGAATGATTTCCTGACTCACTTTGAAATCTCTTAGCCATTAATATTCATTTGCATTGAATATTCCCACCTTTTGGTCTGGGTCTTTCTCCAAATGAGTCATTAGTTGGCATGGGGTATTAATTCCTTGGTGCCAGGGAGGCACATCCCCAATAGTCAAGTACCATGTTCAGGGAAAGGCAGTGAATTTATAAGCTGAGCTTGGCTTAGAGAGAGAGACAACATTTGAGTAACAAAGAGGCCCTAAGTAGCTAACTCTTAGGCAATATATATTACCAAGGCACATTTTTATTTCAATGAACAGGGTTCATATGTACAAGCATCAGTTTCAATCACATGGTGTATTGTTCTGTCCTCTGCCCAACAGTGACAGCAAATCCTCTCCTACAACAGCTGCAACCATACTGCAACCCACAACATAAAGCCAACACAAAAATAACAATAATCATATGGAAATAATTAAACAATTTTTTTAAAAAATTGCATTGTGTCTTTCATCACCATAAGATCAGTTTCCTTTTGTATATACTGAAAATGTCTTCTGTATATTCCCCCAGTGTCTTATTTTTTTTCACATTCTTTCACTAGAAGCTTTAGTTTACTGAAAAGTCACATGAAATATAAAGGACCTGTAAACAAAAAAAAATATGCACCATTGTTAAAGGAAATAAAAGAAGACATAAAAATCGGAAGATTATTCCATGCTCCTGGATAGGAAGGTAAAATATCATTAAGATGTCTGTCCTACCCAAATTTAATGCAATCCCAATAAAAATTACAACAAACCTTTGTGCTGAATTAGACAAATTAAATATGAAATGTATTTGGAAGGGAAATTGGCCCTGAATAGCCAAAAATATATTTAAAAAGAAAAATGAAACAGGAGTAATCATGCTACCTGACATTAAAGCATACTACAGGGATACAGCAGTCAAAACTGCAACAGATTTGCACAAGGAAAGACATTTTGACCAATGGAACTGAAATGAGAGTTTTATAGAGACCCTTGCATATGTGATCAACTGATATTTGATGAGGCCATGAAGCCCACTCAAGAGGGACAAAATGGCCTCTTCAACAAATAGCACTTGGAGAACTGGATATCCATATCCAAAAGAATGAGAGAGGAAGACCATCTCACACCCTATATAAAAATTAACTCAAGTTGGATCAAAGGCCTACATATAAGAACCAGGACCATACAGCTACTAGAAGATAATGTGAAGAAGCATCTACAAGTTCTTGTAGGAAGTAATAGTTCCATAAACTTTAAAGCCAAACCACAAGCAACAAAAGAAAAATAGATAAATGAGACCTCCTCAAAAATAGAAAAAGAACTTTTAGACTTAATGGGAGTTTAAAAGAAAGTGAAATGGCAGCCGAATGAAGAGGAGAAAATATTTGATAATCATTCATCTGAAGAGGATTTAATATCCAGCATATATAAAGAAATATTACATCTCCAAAATTAAAAGACAAACAACCATCAAAATATCATCAGGAGAATTAAATAGACATTACTGCAAAGAGGAAATACAATTGACTAAACAGCCTATAAAGGATGCACAGCTTCACTATTAGGGAAATTCAAAACAAAACAAAAACAAAATATCATCTTACACCTATTAAATGGGTGGTTATTAAAAAATCAGAAACTTCAGGTGTTGGAGAGGTCATGGAGGAAAGAGCACACTCATCCACTGCTGGTATGAATGTATAATGATGCATCCATTGTGGAGGACATTTGGAATGTTCTTTGGGAAGCTAATTCTATAACTGCCATATGATCTACCAACTTCATTGCTGAGTATATATCCAGAAGAATTAAAATCAGGGGCATGAACAAATAAATGCACCCCAATGTTCATAGAGGCATTATTCATTATTGTGAAAAGTTGGAAGAAACCCAAGTGTCTGTCCATCTGGTGATGGATTTCAACAGATAAATAGATAAGGAAATTGTGGTACAATACAGTAGAGTATTACTCAGCTATAAGAAAGAATGCAGTATTACCACAAGGGATAACATGGAGGAATCTTGAATGCAATGTGTTGAGTGAAGTAAGCCAGTCACTGAATGACAAATATTACATGGCCTCACTGATATGATTTAAGTAAATTGAGCAGAGTCACAGAGCTAGTGTTTGGAAGGTAGGTTTTCATGTGACAGAAAGGAATATTGTGTTGATCCAATGCCCACTAAGGGCAAACATATGATAAGGTGGTAGGGGATGATTTGGCAGAGGGTATTGGGTAATATTGGTGCAATGATGAGAATAGTGTTGGCAGATCTGGAAAATGAGGGGAAATAGGCTGGAGGGTTGAGTTGGAACCAAGGGGAGGGCTGGAGGAAGGAACAGGTGAACTATGGTGATATATGTGTCTCTGGTTAAAACAATAATGGTGTGAATGTTCTTTTAGCAATTCTGCAGGAGAAGATTACTGGTGCAGGGTGTCAGAGGTGGGAAGATATGTGGGATAGTGTACATGCTTCTATGGAATATGAAAGTGCTCATCTCATCATAATGTGTTGTCTCAGTTGTTGGAGACCCACACAATACACAAGAAAATACTCACCCCCCATCCTGGGGAGTCCTGCCATGTCCTCAATTACAGAGGCACAAATATTTTGAGAACATAGGCAATATCTAATGAAAGAAAACAGACCAAGATGTCAAACTTACATTATTACTGTATGTAATTATGAACCTTATGATTAAAAATTGTAACTTAGTGGTTACCATAGGTTCTGAGGGGAGGGAGATGGAAGAATAGAATAGATGGAACAAAGTGCATTTTTAGGGCATTGGAATTGTTCTGCATAACCTTACAAGGATATATAGAAGCCATTTTAAATTTTGTCAAAACCTATAAAAGTGTATGGTGCAAAGTGTAAACTGTAATATAAACCACTGGTCATGGTTTATAACAATGCTTCCATATTTGTTCATCAATTGTAACAGATGTAGCATATTCCTGTAAGATGTTATTAATAGGTGAAAATGTGAGAGGGGGTGGGCATGGGGTATATGGGAATCCCCTCATTTTCTATGTGACTTTTCTGTCATCTAAAGCTTCTTTGAAAATTAGGCAAAAAAATAATAAGACACAGGGGGGACATACAGTGATAATTGTCATTGAAAATAAAAGAAAACTGATATTATACTGATGAAAGACACAATGATATTTTATTATTTTATTTTAGAATTTTTTATTATTATTTCTTTTTAAATTACTTTTATTTATTTTTTGGCTTTGTTTTAGCAGAGTTTATTAAAAATATATATTTAATTTTATTTATTTATTTATCTCCCTCTTGCCACTTGGTCTTGCTGTCTGGTCTCTGTGTCCATTCCTGGCATGTTTCCTCAGTTTCTGCCTGTCTCTCTGTGGGCACAGGCCTTCTGCTCACTGCAGGTGTGGACATAGGCTGTCAGCTCTAGTCAAGCATGGGCCATCAGCTCCCTGTGGGTGAGGGCCAGCTTGCCCTCACCAGCTGACCCTGAGAACCAAACTTGAGCCACATCTCCTTCTCCAGGGATCTGTTTGATTGCAGAAGTGTTGAAACTGTGGTATGGGAGCATTACTGGTGTGCAGTGTCAGTGATGAGGGAAAGTGAGGAGAGAGGTGTGCCTGGGACATGACTCTATGGAATATGAATATGTTCAAGTGGTCATGGGAGTTGCCTTGGTCAGTAGAGACCCACACACTAATCCAAAAATATGGAATTCTCATTCTAGGTAGTCCTGCTACATTCTGTAATAGAGTGGCAACAATCCTAACAGTATATGGGCAGTGCATAGTGAAGGAGGACAGACCAAAGTGCCAGGCCCTTGATATTGATGGATGTACTTATGAACCTTGTTCTTGTGAAATTAAAACTTACCCTACTATTATATATTGCCTAAAAGTTACCTCCTGAAAGCCTCCTTGTTGCTCAAATATGGCCACTCTTTAAGCAAAACTCAGCACATAAACACATTACATTCCCCCAGCAAGGGACATGATTCTCAGAGATGAGCCTCGCTGGCACCAAGAAATTATTACCAAGCAGCAGTTGATGATGCATCTGGAGAAAGACCTAGACAAGAAGAGGGAAATGTTAAATATAAATGAGTTTTATGGCTAAGAAATTTAAAAGTGAATCAAGAAGTCATCCCAGAGGTTACACTTATGTACATCTCAGGAGGATCTCACTGGCTGCCACAGTAAACATTGTCTCAAGCTGAGGAGCTCCTGAAGTCTCTAGAGAAATCTAAACACTATAGGCAGGGAAATCTCAGGAATTCAGCACCGTATCCATTCACCTTACCTTGTAATATATTTTCTCCAATGAGAGTTAGACTCATTTATAATTTCCAAAGCAAGGCTCTTCTTACTCTTTTATTTAAACTTATAAATAGCACTGTACTCATTAAATATATGTCCCAGAAAATTAAATCTTTGGGCTGTTCATATGCCATTTTCACATGAATCTCAGCAGAGTTGCAAAAACTAATCTCCAGTTTATTGAAATGCCCAGTACAAATAACTAAAAGATGCTGATGGACAATGCCCATTCCAAAAGACAGAGAATATATGCAACTGCAAGAAGACATTTCTATACATCTGCCACTTCAGAACAAAGCCTCCCCTAAATCAGAAAGAAAGTGGGCACCACCCTCTCAAAATCCTCCAGGCTGAGGAATTGACAAATTAACAGGAAATGCAACTATGGACTGAAATAGACTTATTATTTTTCTAGGAATAGAAAAACTGGTAATATTGATATAAAAGCAGTGGTCACAAGAGATTCTGAGGGGAAGGAGAGGGAGGAACAGGGGTAATATGGGGATTTGGAGCATGTTTGAATTCTTGTGCATCACTTTGTAATGATGGATAAAATCCATCATATATTTTGTCAAAACCTATAAAATACTGTGATTCAAAGTGTAAAACATTTAGCAGCAATACTTCAATATGTTTTTATCAATTAAAGCAAATAGCCCACACTAATGAAATATGTTGTTAATGGGGAAGAGTGCGGGAGGGGGAGGAGAGGAGAGATAATGGGAATCCCCATATATATATACTTTTTGTTTTTGTTTTTTAATATACTTTTATATTTTTTAATTTTTAAAGAAACTTAGATTACATAAATGTTACACAAAAATATAGGGGATTCCCATGTGTTCCTCTCCCAAACCCTCCCACATTTTTCTTCATCAACAACATCCTTCATTAATGTGCTACATTTGCCACAATTGATGAACATATCTTGGAGCATTGCATTGCCACTAAGCAATGATTATAGTTTACATTGTAGTTTACACTCTCTCCCACACAATTTTGCAAGTTATTACAAGATATACAATGGCCTGTACCTGTCATTGCAATGTTACTGTTGTTATACTGTAGACTTTTGATCCTAATGATGGAAGAACTTTTATCATGGATGTGGAAGCAGTGGCCACTGTAGGTTCTGAGGGGAGAGAGAGGGAAAACTAAGTGTACCTTAGGGGCATTTTTGGGACTTGGGAATAATCCCCTGTATTTTTGATGTAACATTTATGTAGTCTCAGGCTTCTTTAAAAATAAAATAAGATAAGAAAATAACTAGGTATTCCCATACACCCACTCCCTAGCCCCAACATCCTTCCCTATCAGTAACACATACATGAGCATGGTACATTTGTTACAACTGATCAACAATTATTGAAGCATTGCTACTACCCATGGTCAGTGGTTTACATTAGAGTGTCAAACCACCCTCCTCTGCATGATCATGGATTTTGCCCATATTCAGCATTGGCTCACCCCATTGTACTCCATTTCTGTCACCTGAAAACTATTTTCCAGATTCTAGCTCTCTGAGTCTGATCCATAGGCTTAGGTTATATGTGATGGTTAAGCTAATGTGACAACTTGGCCAGGTAACTGGGCCCAGTTGTTTGGCCAAGAAAGCACTGTGCTAATTGTAATACAAGGGCATTTATGGACTTTAGTTTCCTGTGAGTTTACTGCATAGATAAGTGATTACATCTACATCAGCCAGGAAGATTGCCTTCAGCAATGAATGATGCTTTATCCAATCAGTTGAATGCCTTAAAAGGGGAAGTGATTTCAGCATTCAGAGAGAATTTCCCAGCTCATCTCTGGGCAGCCATCATCTCCCAGAAACTCATCAAGCACCTTCATTGCACTTTCATCAGACCCCTTGGTATTTGTAGCAGGCCTGCAGAACCTAGACTTGTGTATCCGCATGGTCAAGTGAGAGATGCTTATAGAATCTCATATTACACACAGATATCTCCTGTTGATTCTGTTTACATAGAGCACTCTGACTAATACAGTCTTATCAGTGAGGTCATGTAATATTTGTCCTTCAGTGACTGGCTTCCTTCACTCCCCACATGGTCTTCAAGATTCATTCATGTTGTCCCCTGTGTTAATACTGCATTCTTTCTTACAGCTGAGTAATATTCCATTGTATGCATATACTAATCAATTCATCTGTTGATAGATACTTGGGTTGCAACCAGCTTCTTTTTCAATATATTTTTGGCTCTTTGCAGTTTCTTGCCCAACCAAATAAATTTCATAACTGGTTTCCCAGTTCAGTAAAAACTGGTATGTTAATTTTTATTGGGTTTGCATTAAATTGTAAATCAATTTGGGTAGGACAGATATCTTAATGATGATCAGTCCTTTAGTCCATGAACATGGAATAGTCTTCCATTTATTTAGATTTTTGATTTTCTTTAATAAGGCTGTGAAGTTTTCTGAGTACAAATTATTTACATCTTTACATAACTTTATTCTTAAATATTTGTTTCTTTTAGTTGTTATTGTAAATTGAACTTTTTCATGATCTCCTCCTCAGATTCTTATTATCTGTGTACAGAAATTGTACTGCTTTTTACATGCTGTTCTCAAATCTTTTTGGAAGCTTTGTTGTAGGTTTATTTGTAGATTTTTCAAGGCTTTATATGAATCGGATCAACATATCTGCAAATAGTGATTTTTTTTTAGTTCTTCCTTGCCAAATTGGATAACTTTATTTCTTTATCTTGCCTAAGTGTTAAAGCAAGTACTTCTAATACAATGTTAAATAAGAGCGGTGACAGTGGGCATCCTTGTCTTATTTCAGCTCTTAGAGGGAAAGCCTTTAGCATATCACCATTGTGTATGATGTTAGCTGTGGGTTGTTCATATACATCCTCTATCATGTTGAGGAAATTTTCATCCACTCCTATATTTTTAAGGGTTTTTTATAAATAAAGGATGCTGTATTTTGTCAAATGCTTTTTTGAATCAGTACAGATGATAATGTGATTTTTTCTTTCAATTAGTTAATAAGATGTATTACATTGATTTTCTTATGTTGAACCATACTTGCATACAAGGGAGGAAACCCACTTGATCGTGGTGTATAATTCATTTGAAGTGGTGTTGAATATGATTAACAAGTGTTTTGTTGATGATTCTATGATCCAGTTTCATCAGAGAGATCAGTCTGTAGTTTCAGTGTCTTGTGACAACTTTTATGTGGCTTTGGTTTTAGGGTGATGTGGACATCAGAAAATTAGTTATTCCTGAATACTTTGAAATGTATTCATGATTAAAATCCATAGAAAAGCCAGTGTCTGAAGATATAAGCTTTAAATTAGGCAAAAAAAAAATAAAAAAAAACATAATTCAGAAATAGAATGGCATGGTTTATAAGCTCTTTCTTCCATTGAAATATGTAATCCTAGAAAAAAACTTTTAACACATCATCTTCTTATACATTTGAAATGGGAAAAATATATTTAATGGTATCTGTATGAATAAATAAATTAGTATATATAACTAAATATTTAAATATATATATATATATCTTTTTAAGATATTATTTTTTATATTGCTGGAACAAGGCCTAATCTTTAAGCTAATTAAAAAGTATTTAATTAGATCGTGAACAGAGACAGTAGAACCAGGTCTGATGGTGGTAGATGCTTAGTCATGAAAGGGCCAGAAATGCAAACAGATAAATCATGCCCAGTGTCACAAATTCATGTAGAATATTATCAAGGGAACAGGGTTGGGTGCAGTGGGTAGGGGCTTTTTTATATTTGAATCCTTAGTCCCATGTTCCTTTGCAGCTTCATGAGTTGGAGGGCTCTACTGAACTCATTCTTTCCAAAATGTTTTTTAAAGTTATGAAATTTCATAGAAATGAGTTTATGGATGATTCCATATGTTCTAGATGAAGTTACAAGATAGTTAAAACAGTAACAATATATTGAGATTTTTAAAACATTTCTATAAATCAAATGCATGGCAAAAATAGTCTAAAGGCCATGATAGGATAACTGAAAGTATATTTTTGTATTATTATTATTATATTAATTGAGAAGGGGAGTAAAATCAAATGAAGGTAGACATATATGAGTTAAACATGTATACAATGTATCCTAAAGCAGAAACTAATATCACAAATCAAAGAATTACAATTTACAAGTTAATGGGAAAGATAAAATACACTTAATCCAAATGAAAGCCAACAATTAGTAAAAAATAAACAAGGCAAAAATAGGTAAAGATGAAAAATAATATTATGATCTAATTGAACTTAAACACATCAATAATTATAATTAACATAGACATATAAACAGCAAAAGAAGAGATTCTGTGATAGAATTCAAAACCAAGACTCACATCTATGTAGCTTTAGAAATGCATTTTAAATATAAACAAAGAGTTGAAAATAAAGAAATACAGATAACTAATGCTAGCACTGATTGAAAAAAGGCTGGAATGGTTATTAAAGTAGTATCACATAAAGTAGATTACATAGAAAAAAATTAACAGGGATAATGAAAGTCCTTTAGGGTTATAAGGGAGTCAATTCATTAAGATGATATCAATCCCAAACTTACATTCTTAAAATCCCAGAGCTACAAAATATATGATGTGAAACTGGTAAATCTGCAGGAAGAAATACATGTATGAACAAATAGAATTGCAGATTTTGATACCTGCCCTCTCTTCATTGATACCTGAAAACAAAGATTGTATTCTGTAATAGTTTTAGTTTCATGAATTTCATACAGTTTTTCCCTTTGGCTCAGTATATGATATATTTAGCAAAAGTCCAATGTGCATTTGAAAAAACATTGTAAAATCACCACGTTAGGCATAAAGAATTATACAAATGTTAATTAGGTCTAGTTGAAAATTTGAAATGCTCAATTTTTCTATCTTTATTTTTATCTGTTTGTTCTGTCAGTTGTTGAAGCTTGTATTAGTAATGTTCTCCAGGAAAATAGAAATGACAAGATATAAATAAATGTAAATAATATGACATATATTCTAGAATTTGGTTCATGTGACTGACTATAGAGATAAGCAAATGCAAATACTATAGGGCGGACTGCAAGCTGGAATCTCTGATGAAGGTTTTTGATGAATTTCCCAGGAGAAGCTGACTGACAAAAGTATAGATAGAAGTTCTCCCTTCTGACTTTGGAAATCATCAGGTCTCTTTTTAAGGTCTTTAACTCATTGGATAAGACATTTTTAATTGTTTAAGACACCTTTTTAATTGATTGTAGATATAATCAGCTGTAGATGCAATGAAATTCCTGAATGAACCCCCAAAATACTCTCAGAGTAATAATTAGGCCAGTGCTTGCTTGAACAAACAGTTGGACACCATAATCTAGCCAAGTTGATGCATGAATTTAGCCATGATGAACTACACCTTATACTGTTTATGATAATGCTTTACCACTTTTCCTTTTAATTATCTTAATTTTGCTTTATGTATTGTGATTTTATATTATTATGTCCACAAAATTGTTATGACATTTATATGAGTGCATATTTCAAAATGAGGTTTATAAACTGTCATGGTAAAGGTAACTATTCCTATTAAGGAAATGGTCTCCAAATTTGATTGTACAAAACAGGCTATCATTCGATGTGTGAAGAATGAAATTTAAAATCCCTGTTTATATGTATTGTGTTATCATTGTATAAAATAACTGTTACACGTCGCTCACTACACAATGTTTGATACAACATGAACTTAGTAATGTATAAATGCATAGTTGTATATGAGGGAGTATAGTATTATTTTACTGCAAATACTATGTAATATAAAACAAGTTTTTTTAATAGACATGTCTTCTTATACTTTTATTAGAGTGAGTTTTCTGTGTGTGTGTGTGTGTGTGTGTGTGTGTTTAAGTTTTAATATACTTTAAAGTAAATCTGGAATTCTCTTCTGGTATATTCCTGTCTGCATTTTTATGACATGTACATTCCCGCAGTTTGTTACATAATTTTTAAAAAGATACTTAGATTGCGTAAATGTTACACCAAAAATACAGGGATTCCCATATGCCACACCTCCCACACCTCGCACAACCTCCCAAATAAACATCCTTCCTTAGTGTGGCACATTAATTGTGATTGATAAACACATCCTGGGGCTTTGCCATTAAGCATGGACCATAGTTCATATTCTAGACCACACTCTCTCCAACACAGTTCTGCATGTTATATGATGATATAAAATGGTTTATATCTGTCCTTGCAATGTCATTAAGGACAATTCCCAATTCCCCAAAAGCTCCTGTATTACAACAGCTTTTCCCTCTCCCTAACCCCAGAGCCTCCAGCAGCCACGGGTTCCACATCAATGTTGTAATTTCTTCCATTACTTGAATCACAATATGTCTATGATAGAATACAAGTAAGTCCACACTAGTCCAAAGCTCTTACCCCCATCCTGAGGAGTCTGGGATGGGGATGTTCACTCCACCTCCAATTGAGAGGAGGCTTATATCCCATTGGGAAGATGGAAAGGATTATCCTGCTTGTACCTACAGACTCTCTCCATTCCATGGGATGGCTGTTGTTCATCATCATCTCCCAGGCAGTTGTCCTGGGTGAGTCCAATGAGCTGTAGTGTAGGAGTTGCTACTCCACCAAAGTTCTGGGCCCAGCTGGCACATGGACAGCCCAAAGACTCAAGACTCTGGACATACACCTACAAACTCCAGCACCAAGCATAGGTTTGAATAGAAGGGACAGATGAGCCATGTGCAGGGAAGACATATTTGAGTCCAACTCTATCAGTCTCAGGAGCACAAATGCTAAAGATGGGAGCCCAACTCGTTCCCACTCATTATGTGGGTCTCCACCCATTAATATAACACATTATGACAGAATGAACACTCTGAACACTCACCGACTCCCTAGAAGACTGCTCTAGTTGTGCTCTGTCCCGCATGCATCCACCACCAACACCCTAAACTA
>PVKH010031519.1:0-12317 GCA_004027955.1 Chaetophractus vellerosus
TACCTCAGGAATCTTAAACTCCATTATACACATCACACATCCTTCTACCACTCCCATTTCTTTCCTTCACTTCCTTTTTGCTTCTGTGAAACTAACTGTAAAAATACTGTGTTAAGTGCTTTTCATGTGTTATCTACTGTTTAATTCCTACAATAATCTTGTGATATGAGTATTATCCCCATTTTATACCTGGAGAAACTGATCCTTAGACACCTTACTAAAGTCACACATGCACACTTTTAATAAGTGGGTATGTGGGTAGCAGGTCTAGGCATCCAACATAGGTCCATCTGAATACAGAGCCTATACTGTCTCCTCTGATAAGGCAGAAATCAGCGTCTTGAAGCAATGGTTAATTGCACACAGTTATAAGCCCTAATGCCCACATGGGCATCTGCCTACTCCATGCCAAGGTGCTTGATGGCAGAGGCAAAGTGAAAAAAAGCAGCATCCTGTGAAAAAAAGCACTTTTTACAATGAGTATAAGGACTAGAAACAGCAAGCACAAATATCCCCCTCCTTTATTATCCTATTGAAACCTGTGTTATAAATCTTAAAGACTAGCTCAAATGACACCCTTTCTATGAGGCATGCCCTAGAGAAATTACATATCTTCTCCTTTTCATTTTGTGACTATTAAGGCACTGTGAGTCACAGGCAGCTTTCCTGCTACCCTGTGAACTTCTCAAGACTATTTTATTCTTCTTGTGTCCCTAGCACTGCACCTGGCACATATTCGGGACACAGTAAATGTTTACTGAATGAATCTGTTCACTAATTTGTTAAAGCTGTATTTTCTCTCAGTATGCATGATCCAAGATTGAAATATTATCCAAAATGAAGTTCAATGCAAAAACAAAATACATTGTTTGACAATATGAAAATGACCTCTGGAAAATAATAATTCAGAGGTAAAAAGCTCTTATCATCAAATAACTTTAAAGCAGAAACAAAGAATACCAAGGCTACAAAATATTTTCCAAACAAAACAAAAGGAAGCATATGTTCCCTGAATCAGATTCAAAGACAAGGTTTGAACTTTTGCTATTTATTTCACTATTTTCTTGGGACTACTCATTTTCTGTTTGGGGTGATTTCACTGAGATTTTTAACATGTAATTTTACATAGTCGGTACATGAGATTTAAAGACTTAATTTCACCTGTCAATTATTCAAAATGCTAGTTTAGGAAACATAACATTTTAGCTATACTAAAAATGTACTATAAAATTCAATAGTCACATTATGGCTAAAAATTTAAGAGTCATTAATTATCTACATGATAATTACATGAGAGAAGTTAGCAAAATTCATAATTTAGAGTTCCATTTTCACTTATACTATAGGAAATACTTATTAGATAACAAGTATACTCAACATTACTACTTTTCAAGTAGTCCTTGAAAGCAATATTAAATGTAAATTTCAAAGATTTTATAAATGTCAATGAGGCATAATGACCAGACTGTGGCTCTGCCCTTGATATCTAAGAATTTCTAACAGGGGTACAGGTTATGATAACCTCCCAATCTCTAAAACAGCAGATTTCAAAAATTTCAGGGAGTAAACTTATAAAAGACAAGAAAAACTGAGTCATGACAATTAAATGCAATATCAAACCCTTGAATAATCCTGGATAAAAAAAATTTTTTTAAAGACATATTAGGACAACTAGGGAACTCTGAATCTAGACTGTATATTAGGTAATACTATTGTATCAAGGTTAAATTCCTTGAGTGTCATTTTGTGGTCACATAGAAGAATGTCCTTGTTCTTAGGAGTTGCACACGAAAGTATGTAGGATTCATAAAAGGTTCAGTAAAAAATAAATGTGTGTGTGGGGAAGAGGGAGTGTGTAAATATGGCAAAATAACAACTGGGGAATCTCAGTAAAAGGTATACAGGTGTCTATCGAACTACCCTTTAAATTTTCTTATAAGCTTGATGTTTTTCAAAATAAAATGTTAGGGTAAAAAATTTTAGGGAGGGTGTGACACATAATGCAATATACTGTCTCAAGACTGATAGGACTTCTAATTTTCTTTTTAATTAAAAAACTGGAAAGGGAAACCATTATAATCTTTAAAAAAAAACCTCCATATATAAAATATAAGAGATGTCCATAGTAATGGATGAATATCAAATAGGGCTATGGGTCTATCAAGCTTTTTTCTGACAGGTTATGTCTCAGAGCTGGGGGTTTTAATGTTTTGTTTTGTTTTGTTTTGAACCACATTCAGGAGGAGAGAGAGGGCTGAGCACTAACATTTTTGAGAGCCTAGACAATCTGCTGGGCTTTATAAAAACCATCTAACTTAACGCTCACAACAAGCTTGAACATAGCTGTTAAGATTCAAACGCAAAGAAAAATAAAGTAAAACTCAGTGAGGTAAATAACTTGCACACAAACTCACACATTAAGTGGCAGATTTGAACTCTAATCTATGTAACTCCAAACCATAGGATCTTTCCAATATAATATACTAGATGAACAAGAAAGCAATAGAATCATTGCTTGCTTAAAGTTTTACTCTTCAAAGACTTGGTGAGCTATTTTTACTGCTACCACCAATTCCTTTACAATAATACAAGTGCTATATTATTTCCATTTTTCCACTAAGAAGAATGTTCCTAAAGAGGTAGTCCAGAACAAGCCTTTAATGTTAATTCTAGCAAAACTCTAAAATAGATTAGGTTATGATTTCTATGGATTTAAAAGGACATACTGATAAAAAGTAATCACAAGTCAAAATGGATTAAAGAACAACAAAAGCAGTATAAAGTTATTCCATTTCTTTTTCTTTTGTTGAAAAACAGGATATGGGGTACTGTCAGGATAATAACATAGATACAGTACATCTGGTGCTACACGTGTCTTCTAAATCACTGCTTCTAGGCTGTGGCTAGTAAATCCGATAAACATACCGGTAATAATTTTATCAAGAGCAAGAACAAAGTGGGGCAAGAGTCTCCACTTAAGGTAAATCAGCCTCAGTGCACACTGTCATTTTAAGTTTAGCCACTAAAAGGACATTTTCAGTTATTTCCTAGTTCCCAATTATATTATAGATGCTTCTCTCTTCTTTTTGAAAATGACTGTCAAATAAATTATTACTCTACAGCAATTATTCACTTCATACCTTGATGTTCAATACTATCATTTTTTTTTAAATGTCACCATTAGTAAGCAAAATCCACAATATAGTTAGGCTTACCTGAGGCACGCCTTGTGAATCGGTTTATTACTGGAGCTAAAAGAAAAAAACAGAATAAAACAATTAGATAAAAATTAAAAATGGAACCAAATTGGTAAGAAAAGAATATGAATGAATAAATAAGAGGAAATTCCATAAATATATGAATATTAAATGTTTTAACTCACTAGTAATCAAGGAACTATAATTTGGTATCAATATTTCATCTATTAGTTCCCCCAAAACATTTTAAATAAAAATCCCAGCTATAGAGAGCTAAAACTACTTAACTGGGGACAGTATAAGTCTATATAATGCCTTTGAAAAACAATCTGGCGATTATAGAACAAGTGCTATAAAAGGTGTAAGTCCTTCGATAAAGTAAGTCTACTTTGGAAGATTTAGCCTAAAGAAATAATATTAGAGAAGGAAAAAGCTATATACATATATATCAAGCAACATCATTCTTAAAATGAAAAATGAAAAAAAAAAGGAACTACATTCACATATACTGAAGCCATTATTAGGTGAAGCATAGTAAATCCTTGATATTCTCAAATTTAATATTTGTTGCTTTGACAATTTTTGTACAATCCAAAGGTCCATTGAGAAGGTAATTCTTTACACTGGTGGTTACAATTTCAAGCTGCTGTGTGGGAGTACACAATACCATCTCCCTACTCTCCCCACTCATCTCTGATCTGTTATCTCAAGAAGTAAGTTTTTAAAAATAAATCTTTATTTCTTTAGAGATGCAGGTAAGTTCATGTTTCAGATTACATAAAGGATCTAATGATTACACAGTATATTTTAGAAGCAGAATTCTATGAGTCTACTATAATATACATGCATTCAGTACCTTTAAAACAGTAATTATGAAAACTACACTATAGCAACACTCAGGCCAAGTAAAAAAAGAAAACTTAAAATTTATCAACACTACAGTTTATGCTGCAGAAAAATATGTATGTACAGGAGCAAGTACTAGAAGAAAACTTTGACTGCTGTACATCACATTTTTTACAACCATACTATTAAATATCAGCATTTTCAATTTTATTGATGAAGACATTTTACAGTAAGGCTCAAAGAAATGTGCTTAACATCATATAACTACTCCATGGTAGAGATGGAGAATTTGAACCAAAGAGCATTTAGCAGCAAACACTGCTTCATTAAGAACAGAAATTGAAACTACTGATTACTGAATCTGCACAATAATAGGCGAATATTTTCTTCCACTTTGATTTACATTATAGCTTACCTTTGTGAAATAAGAAAATTAACAAACCCAATTATTATAGTTCACAGCAAAACAATATCCTCCAAATTGATCAAAAGAGATAAAATTTCTATTGTTCCTAGCCAAAATAATTGAGCCATATTATTTGCACAATCACAAAATTACTTAATATAAAAAAAAAACTTTCATCAGTTTTTCAACCCCCCTTTCCCCAACCCCTTCCAGAACCTAGTCTCCTAAAGAAATCTTCCCCAGTGAGCTACAAGGACAATGAAAGGAGACAAAGTGCAAAAAAAATTCAACCACAGGAATGCAGAACAGAGAGTGCAGGCTGATAAAGGCAAAAACATATCTCATCCTTGGGGCAAAAATAGAGTAGACATTCTCTGCCCTGTGGCCTCCTGCAGACAATGAAATCATAGGACTTTGAGCTTCTGGTTTGAAATGTTGGACAGCGTTTGTTCTTCTGGGGTCCCTTAGGTTTCTTCTCTCAAGTGTTTAAGGCAGAGGTTTTTTTTTTTTTTTTAACACAATTGGCATCGCCATCTAGAAGGTAGGTATTTTCTAAACTTGTGAGGGCAATTTCCATTGTCACAATAATTCAGAAGACACCCATGACATCTGGCAGGCAAACTCTAGAAATACTAAATGACCAGCAAGGTACTAGTCCTGTACAACAAAGGCTTTATATATATGCAGTCTGCCATCCCACACAACTTTTGTTCTGCACTATCTTAAATGTCCCACTAGGCATTCACGTTTGCACACACACAAAAAAAGTTTATAACAATCTAACCCTAGGGCCTAACACTATTTTATATATGAACACGATTATTTTATGCAATTTTAATATTCTTTGAATTTTCCAAGAACCCAATTATCACAAAAGTCACAGGAAGGCTTTATTTTGTTCTGTTTAATAGATGTTCACCATTTCAGAAAATCATGCACTGCTGCAATGTCCCTTACTAAAGGGACTAATGGTTTTTGAATCGCCATTACAATGTGCCGGACCAAACTATATCTGCAGCTTTCATATTCTTAGTGATTTTACGTAGAGGTGTGAGAATCTAAATATATTATGATTTCTTGTATATATACTTAAGCACATACTTACTGAAATACATTTTACTTACTAAAATAATTTTATTTCTCCTTTATCTTAAGGCTAGAAATTATATAAATTTTTTTTAATTATAAGGAGATAGGTTATACAACCATGATTTTCATTTCAGGAGAGCAAATGGAGTATTGGGTCAGTGTTGAGAAGATTGGGTGCACCAGGCTAGTGGTATGTAGAAGTCAAGGTAAATACTGGGTTTTGACAAGAATCCAACCCTTCAGCCCTCATATCCAGTTGCAGGTGTGAAATTCAAGGGTTTCCTGCACAAACGTTTAGCAAGTTCACAAATTTTTTTTTTAAGATTTATTTTTATTTATTTGTATATCTCCCCCTTGCTGCTTGTGCTTGCTGTGTTCATTAGCTTTGCGTTTTTCTGTGTCTGCTTGTCTCCCCCTGCTGCATTAGCTCACCGCGCGGTGGCTTGCCTTCACCAGGAAGCCCCAGGAACCGAACCCAGGGCTTCCCATTTGGTAAACCAGAGCCCAACCAATTGAGCCACAGCCAGTTCCCTCACAAATTTTTATAGATTTTCTATTCTAGTTACTAAAATAGGGAAGAAGATTGACATTCAGAATAGAAGACTTGCTGGAAATAAAGAAATGTGCATCTGGCCAGGGCATGCCTAGCGTTTCCTCTCTCAGGGAATTAAGTTCAGAGAAGAGAGTCAGGAGGAAGGCAAGACACAGCACTGCCAACAAAACATTCCGTATGGTTGCCCGTGGGGAGATGAGAGGTGGAGCATGGACAGGGCACCCCAAAGCTGCCAGGAGGCTTGGGCTCTGCTACTGGGCCCATCGCCTTTGGTGAAACTTTGGATGAATCATGTAACTGTGATTTAACTTCTCAACTTATAAAACCTGGAAAGATAAGACCTTTCAGGGGGATTTTATGAAGGAAAAAACACTAAGCATTTTGAAAGTGCTTGTAAACTGTAAATTTCTATTGAAATGTAAGCGTTTGATGTTTATTTATTGTGAGCTGATAGTACCATTTTAAAAACATACGAAGTAAATAGTACAAAATCTCAAAAAAGATGACATTTTAAAATGTGACAAATCAAATTAAGTTTCTTAGACTCTTAATTTCCACCTTCAGATTTTCTTATTCTAGGCCATTCTATGAATATGTGCAGTATACACATACATATACACAAAGATACAAGAGACTAGAAGAATACAGAAGGAAAAAATAGGAAACTTGCTATCTGGAGAAAAAAACAAATATTATTTAAGAATACAGTACACTAAATCCCTAACATACGCAAGAGATATAACCTAAGATCTTAGTGAACCTCCAAGGAAAAAATACAGAAATATTTAAATAGGTTTGACTTTGTCCCAAATGCCATTCCAGTGGAACACGGAGAGTCTTGTTTTCTTATAAATATCTTCATGCTTGTCTCACCAGAGATCCTTTCAGTCCCCAGACTATATTCCACTAGGTTGGTTTTAGCTCCTGTGCTCCCAGGAGACCCGGAAGTATAACTGATTTAAGTCTTCTTCAATGCTGGAGTATCCTTAAAAGAAAATCCTTCCTTCCTTGAGGTAAACTGAATGAGCCAGCCTCTCTGTTCCTTAGGAATATAAACAGCCTCTCACACCCTTGAGTGCCCCACCTGTGAGTCCCCTGCCTGCAGGAACTGCTTATCTTCTCATCTCTTTATGCCCAAAGCCTGACACAGTGCCTGGCAGATAACAAGCGCTGAATAAATAACTGCAGAATGTATAAACCTATGAACTCTGAACTCTGTGAAGTAAACAGAGCAAGTGTTCTTGTTCCCACTTATTTTATTGTTCACTGAGTGCAGATGCTGGGCACTGGAAGTTAACAGAGTGCCTGCCCCCCAGGAGCTTAACCAAGTCTAGTTAAGTCATTTTCAGACACAACTACTACAAGGACTTACTTCATGCAAGTAGTTACCTAATTCAGAAAATTCAGTTAAAAGAGAAATTCAGAAGTCTAGAAAACTTAAAACATTCTACAAAAATAAAAGAAGTTGGTTGAAAGCATAAACCTATGAGTTTGGTCTTTGAAAAGGAAAGCCAGATTGACAGTACATATAGTTTGCATGTCTGAACATACTACTGGAAGAGATATTCTTGGTTAAAAAATAAGAGCCTGGAGTTGTGATCTATAGTCATTAAAACAGTGTTCTACTTATATTCAAGTCACATTAGTTCAATGGGCCTTTTTTGAAAAAGCATTCTTATACCCTGAAGTGAAATATACACAATAATGTCGGCCTCAGCTGAATTAGCATTCCCATCCTTCTACTAGCAATCTTTCTTAGCAATAAATGCCTTCTGAATCTGGTATCTGTTTAAGTAAAAAAAGGCTAGAAATTGTGTGAATTGAAATTATGTAAGCTTATTATTTTTGACAGAGTAAATACTCAGCTTGGAATAAATTTTTTCTTATGCCTCTGTTTCAAAAATTAAAAGTGAAATAAGGCTTTCCTTTGAACCAAGGTAGAATTAACTTTCTTAAAATAGCAATACCAAACAAGCAAGCAAAAACACCAATAACAACAAAAGTCCTGATATATTTTGTTAATGAGCCTGAAAGGTACAATTTTTAAACTTCTTTATATTTAATTCCTTGTATTTTAAAGGACTAGTTATTGTCTATATTTTTGTTAAAAGACTGCGAACCTTGACACTTTTACAAATACTCAGAAATATTCTAGTTTTTTGCCACTGTCCTGTGAGCCCCTGAGTTATGTTTTCAGATACATGGCACCTAAGAATCTGTGGAGATAGGCCTCTAGAGAGGCACAAGGATACTAGGACAGAATCACAGTCGGAGGATCCTCTCCAAAGCATAATCATCTTGGGCCTAAGAAGACACAAATCATGAACCATGTACCTTCAAAGTACTTATGATCAGACATTATGGGAGGAATTTGAGAGGAAGGATTTGGGGGATCAATTTTCTTCTTTTTGATTACACAGCATAAACTACTGAGATGTTTCCAAATGCTTTTTTTTAAACTGAGGAAAAATTCATTTATAATCAAACGCAGAATTCAATAAGTTTTGCAAAAACCTCTCCCAATCCGTCTACCCCTGATGAATTTGAGTTCTAATCAATTGCCATCTTCATCTAAAACAAACAAGTAAACAAATATATTTCCTAATTTTAATAACCACAGCATGCACAAAATCACTAGAAACATTACAGTAATTATGGCTTCACCCTTCTTCTCTTCTCCTCCTTCAAGTTCCCTCCCCAATCAATTCTATCTCCTGTGCATCTCTTGATGAACTCCACAACTCTTTGCCATCTCCACTGTTACTGATCTAGCTGAGGCTCTTAAATCTTACCTGTGATACTCCAAGTCTTTTTTTTTCACCTAATGTATTTTTTTTTGTATTTTTTAAATTTTATTTTGTACATTTAATAATTGAAAATATAAACAATTAAAAATTAAAAAGAAACAGTTGAATAAAAATATTCATTTCTCAATTAAATGTACTGGATACATATAAATTTTTTAAAAATCATACATGTTTCACAATACATTTAGTTCATAGTAATGCAATCATAAGGTATTTGTCCTTTTGTGTTTGGCTTGCTTCACTCAACACAATGTTCTCCAGGTTCATCCATGTGTCATATGCTTTATGACTTTATTTCTTCTTACAGCTGCATAATATTCCATCGTGTGAATACACCACAGTGTTTATCCATTCATTCGTTGATGGACACCTGGGTTGTTTCCAACTATTTATATATCCTGTATTTTAAACCCTTACTGGGTATGTGATTTCCAAATATTTTCTCCCACTGAGTTGGCTGCCTTTTCACCCTTTTGACAAAGTCCTATGAGGTATAAAAGTTGTTTAATTTTGAGGAAGTCCCATTTATCTGTTTTTCTTTTGTTGCGCGTGCTTTGGGTGTAAGGTCCAAGAAACCACCACCTACAATATCTTGAAGATGTTTCCCTACATTTTCTTCCAGTAGTTTTATGGTCCTGGCTTTCATATTTAGGTCTTTAATCAATTTTGAGTTGATTCTTGTATAGGGAGTATGATAGGGGTCTTTCATTCTTTTGGTTATAGATATCCAGCTTTCCCAGCACCACTTGTGGAAGAGACTCTTTTGTCCCATTAACATTAACTTGGTAGGTTTGTCAAAAACCTGTATAGATGAGGGTTTATTTCTGGATTCTCAATTCTATTCCACTGATCGATGTGTCTATCTTTATGCTAGTACCATGCTGTTTTGACCACTATAGCTTTGTAATATGTTTCAAGGTCAGGCAGTGAAATTCCTTCCACATCGCTCTTCTTTTTTAGAATGCTTTTGGCTATTTGGGTGCACTTTCCCTTCCAAATGAATTAACCAAATGAATTTGGTTAATTGCCTTTTCTAATTCTGTAAAGTAAGCTGTTGGGATTTTGATACTGCACTGAATCTATAAATGAGTTTGGGTAAGACTGGTATCTTCATGATATTTATTCTTCCAATCCACGAACATGGAATGTCTTTCCATTTGTTTAGGTCTTTTTAAATTTCTTTTAGCATTGTTTTGTAGTTTTCTGCATATAGGTCCTGTACTTTTTTGGTTAAATTAGTTCCTAGGTATTTGATTCTTTTTGTTATTATTGTAAATGGAATTTTTCCTGATTTCCTCCTCAGATTGTTCAGTACTAGTGTACAAAACATTACTGATTTTTGTGTGTTGTTCTTGTATCCTGCCACTTTGCTGAACTCATTTATTAGCTCAAGTAGCTTTGTCGTGGATACTTCAGGATTTTCTAAGTACAGGATCATGTCATCCGCAGACAGTGAGAGTTTTACATCCTCTTTTCCTATTTGGATACCTTTAATTTTTTCTTTTCTAATTGCCCTAGCTAGAACTTCTAGTACAATATTGAATAACAATGGTGACAGTGGACATCCTTGTCTTGTTCCCGATCTTAGAGGAAAAGCTTTCAACCTCTCCCCATTGAGTACTATGTTGGCTGTGGGTTTTTCATATATACATTTTATTATGTTGAGGATTTTTCCTTCTATTCCTATCTTTTGAAGTGCTTTCATGAAAAAAGAATGCCAGATTTTGTCAAATGCCTTTTCTGAATCAGTTGAGATGATCATGTGTTTTTTTTTCCTTCAATTTGTTGATGTGGTATATTACGTTGATTGATCTTCTTATGTTGAACCAGCCTTGCATACCAGGAATAAATCCCACTTGGTCGTGATGTATAAGTCTTTTGCTATGCTGTTGGATTCTATCTGCAAATATTTTGTTGAGAATTTTTGCATCTATGTTCATTAGAGAGATTGGTCTATAATTTTCTTTACTTGTACTATCTTTATCTGGCTTTGGTAGTAGGGTGATGCTGGCTTCATAAAATGTGTTGGGTAATCTTCTCTCCTCTTCAATTTTTTGGAAGAGTTTAAACAGGATTGGTGTTAATTCTTTTTGAAATGCTTGGTAGAATTCACCTGTGAATTCAAGTCTTTTCTAATTTTACTTTTGGAGTGGAAATTACATTCATGCTATCCCCTTAACCTCGAAGAAAGCCCAGCTTCATAATTCTTAGTGAAACAAGTATAATCTCTATTTTTGTACCTTAAAATGTTTTTTCCCTTCATACAATGAAGTGTCATTGGGCCTTCTCAGCATCTTCAGATATCAAAGTAGACTTTTCACTCTTCCACAAGTGTTTGCTCTTCCACTTATGAGCGCATACCACATGCTAGGTAATGTGGTACTGTGATCATTCAAAATTGGAATAGAAATAGTCCAAGCTCTTCTCTAGCCACCAGGGAAGAGAAAACGAACGAAACAATTCAGCATGGAAAATGCTCTATATGAAGTATGAATCAAGTGCTGAGGAAGCCCAGAGCATCCAGCCCTCACTGCCCAATGGAGTTGGAGAGACCTCTGACCTATCATTTATTTAAAAACTAGTAATCCTAGTTATATTAAAACTAAAAATGAATAAGAGCAATTAAAAATCAACCTTCTTTTTGGAAGCTTTAAAATGCACTCCTACATAATCCTTAGTAAAAAAGGGAATCACAATGGAAGTTATAAAATATTTAGAACTGAATGATAATGAAAATGCTACCTGAAAACAGCTAAAGCTGTTTAGCATAAATTTACAGTCTTGAATGTATTTATTAAAAATAAGATACGGAAATAGAAAAATAACAAGAAACATAAACAAGAGGAATTAAAGAGCAAAAATCAATGAACTAGAAAAAAGAAAGTTTCAATAGAACCATATTAATGAAAACCCCAGTAAAATTAATGAACAAAAGCAAAGAGGGATATAATTCAGAATGTCTTTGAAAACTCGTAAGACAATAATGTGAACATTTTATGCTAACATATATTTGAAAACTAAGGTGAATGAGTAAAATGTTTATAACAAAGTTATAAACTTCCAAAATTCACTCAATAATAGAAAACCTGAATAAATAAAAAACCATTACTGAAATTTAATTAATCATGAAAAGTTTACCCTGCAAAAGATTCAGAAGTCTTGACAAATAAAGCTGCTTGAGACCAGAAAACTAGAGAAGGCTACCTGATTCATTTTATGAAGTTACTGTAACTTTGATTTTAAAATAGCATCAAGATGGCACAAGAAATAAAAATTATAGAACATCCCCACTTTTAAATATAAATGTTGTACTGGTTCTTTACTGCAGCATAACTACTGTTCTAGTCAGGGTTCTCTCGGGAAACAGAATCAACACGAGATCTCTGTTAAAAATATAAGATTTTATAAGAGTCTCTCAC
>PVKH010031520.1:0-12328 GCA_004027955.1 Chaetophractus vellerosus
AGGATGAGAAGAGAGGGCAGGAAACAGACATAGAGAACTGCCCAGCGAATGGACACAAAAACAGCAAAAACAGCAGGGGAGGTGGGGGGGGGGTAAAAAATGGATAAAAGTAAAATAAACAAATCTTTAAAAAATAATAATGCAGGACTTCCTTCTGCCAGTTTGCTGTTTGGTCTTTGTACTTCCTCCCCCCCAATTCTTCTATTAATGCCTAATTTCATATTTATTTCACTTTTTGTATTATACCATTTTGATTCCCTTCTCATTTATTTCTGTATGTGTTTCATATATTTTTGTGGTTATAATGGGGATAAAATTTAACACCCTATGTGTCACCTTTGATATAATACTTACCGACTTAACGTCAAAAGCATACACATATAGTGTTCCTATACCTCTCCACCCACCCACCTTTGTTTTATTTGTTACAAATTATATCTTTAAACATTGTATGTCCAAAAGCCATAGATTTATCATTAATTTTTATGCATGTGCACTGTAGAACCAAGAAGTAAAAAATGAAATTACATTAAAAAATAAAATGTATTATGCATTTATAAATCAGAGGTCTTTCTTTATGGGGCTTCTTTAAACTGTCTAGTGTTCTTTCTTTTCACTTTCTTTTTCACTAAACTCCTTTAAGCATTATTTGGAGAACTCTTTAGCATTGATGCTTATAAGGGCAGGTCTAGTGGTGATGAACTCCTTCAGCTTTTGTTTCTCTGGGAATGTCTTAACCGCTCCCTCATTTTTGAAAGACAGTCACACCAGATATAAAATTCTTTGTTGGCATTGTTTTCTTTCATATATTTTTATTTTATTTTTTAAAAACTTTAACAATTAATTTTATTTCATGGGTAAATTATGATAATGTGTTGTAAACCGAAGAAAAAACACATTTGTTCCTGAATTATAGAAAAAAGAAAAAAGATATTAAATGTGACATAGATCCATTTATAGTACTCACAAAATCGTCCTATTGATCATGGTTTATTTACCAGAATAAAAAAGGACAGGATCAGAAGTTCAGACAATTTTGTAACATGACAAAATTACATTGCTAGAAATTGGAAAAGAAAGAATTTGAATTTTGCTTTGCCTAGCTGCCAAGCTTAAATTACTGGAGCATTACACACTATACCTAAGTTTTACCTGGAATGTCCCACGTCACATCAATTTTCAGAGGCCACAACCTGTAATTACAACCAACTCTATTTGGTTATTCACCTGATTACTCATCATCTTTTATCTCTTTAAATATTTCATTCCATTGCCTTTGCGTCCATGGATTTAAATGAGAAATCGTCAATCTAATTAGGACTCCCTTGTACATAACAAGTTGCTTCTCTCTTGCAGCTTTCAGAACTTTCTTCTTCTAAGCATTTGACAATTTTAATACTATGTATGCGCCTGTTTGTTTTCCTCTTTGGGGTTTGCTGGGCTTCTTTAATATGCATATCCACGACTTTTGTTAAATTTGGAAGTTTTCTGCCGTTATTTCTTTGAATATTCCTTCTGCCCATTTCTCTATTTCTTCTCCTTCTGAGACTCCCATAGTGTGTATATTGGTACAGCTATGGCGTCCCACAGGCCTCTTAGACTCTGTTCACTTAAAAATTTTTTTTTTCTTTCTGTTCCTCAGCATGAATCATTTCCCTTGTGATTCCTTGGCACTCTGATTCTTTCTTCTGCCAACTCCAATCTGCTGTTGAAATCCTGTATAGGGTATTTTTCCATTTATAGCAGTTCTCAACTCCAGGAATTGGTTCCTTTTTAAAATTTCTATCTCTTTCTTGAGATTCTCATATTGTTCATGTTATATCTCTGTGTTTTCCTTTATCTCATTATGCATATTGAGGATCTTTTGTGTGTGTGTGTGTGTGAGGTACCGGGATGGGGACTGAACCCTGGACTTTGTATGAGGGAAGCTGGCACTCAACCACTGAGCCACAGTGGCAACCCTGAGCTGGCCACCACGTCTGTTTGCTTGCTGTTTGCTTTTTTGTCTTTAGGAGGCATTGGGAACCAAACCCGGGACCACCCATGTGGGAAGCAGGAACTTAACTGCTTGAGCCAAACCTGCTCCTGAGGATCATTTTTTAAGTCTTTGTCTGCTATCTCTAAAATCTGGTCCTCTTCATTGATGATTTCTGGATTTTTTCTTGTTTGTTTGGGTGGGCCATCATTTCCAGATTCTTTGTTTGTCTTGTAATATTTTATTGCACACTGTTTTTTTAAAGCTTAACCATTTATTTAGCTCATATTCTTCAGATGACCACTTAGGCTGGGAAGTTCTATTCTTTCTGTTCTTTCTGGGATTCCTCCTGTATCAACATCAGCTATGGGTTAAATAGGCAGCTTTGCTGATCTTGGCTGGGCTCCTTCATCTCTGTGCTCAGGCAAAACACAGCTAACAGCTCTGTTCACATGGCAGACACATCTGTACAAACATTCTAGGGACACAGGCTTGGCACTGGAACACCATCCCTTTGAACACATTCTGTTAGTGAAGGCAAGTCACAATGCTAGTTCATACCTCCAGAGATCTGTGTCCTTTGCAGTCCTCACATGTGTTTTTCAACCCTTGGATCTGAACTGACCTAACATACATTTTAATATTTTAAAGTGTTAACTCAGATTTAGTCCCTGAGTTGTCTGTTTCTTAAGTTTGTATCCAGATAGGGCTATGATATTTTCTTGAGTGCAATTTCTCATAAAAATGAAGAAACCAAGGCAAAAAGCACCTTTCACATTCTTTGCAAATGGCTTCAGGGTGTAGCCCTCCTATCAAGATCAGCCCAGGGAAGCGGATGTGGCTCAAGCAGTTGGGCTCCCGCCTATCACGTGAGAGGCCCTGGGTTTGGTGCCTGGTGCCTTCTAAAAAGATGAGGAGCACACAATGAACAGACACAGAGAGCAGACAGCAAGCACAAAACAACAATGGCGCGGGGCGGTGTGTGTGTGAGAAATAAATAAATAATTAATTTTTTAAAAAATCAGCCTAAGGCAAATGTGAAGTGCAGGACCCTTTCTGTCTTATGTGGTCCTACTTGGAACCTCTTCTTATCCTAGTCTTGTTTTTTCTCATGCCCTTAGGAATTCCCACATTTATAGGAATTCAAATGCCCCTTCTACTCCCTGTGAAATAGACTTTCTCCCCTCCTGGGTTCTCTTTTGTATGACTTAATGCTCCAGGCCCCTTTGACTTAATGGTTTCTTACACTGCTTTAGTGGTTTGCAAGCTGCTTCTGTCTGCAGAGCAAGTTCTGGGTGGGCAAACCTGAGACAGGTTTCCTAGTTCAGCCTTTCAGGCCTCCACCCAATGGACTGGCACCAACATACAGGCACCCCAGTATGCTCACAGGGGTTATTCTACTCCCTCTGGAACAGGGCCAGACCCACGAGGTCACAGTCTGATTCCACACTGTGCTGGGAAAGAGTGGGCAAGGGGCCAGCAAGGGCACCAAGCACTTCATTTTCAAATTTTAAAGCTACAGTTTTCCTGACTTTGCACTCACTTGGTTACTGCAACCCTTTAACTGTTTTCTGGAATTTTGAGGAAGATAGCTCTGCCAGTTTGTGCTAGTTGTTTAAATATTCTCTGAGGGGGGGCCGGCTGTAGCCCAGTGGATAGGGTGCCGATTCACCACATGGGAGGTCCCGGGTTTGGTTCCCGGGGGCCTCTCTGAGCGGGAGACCGCCTTGAGAGGGCAAGCCGCCATGGGCGGGGCAGAGCCACCGTGGGCAGGGTAAAAAGCCGCCACGGGCAGGGCAAATCGCCTGGGAACAGAGCAGAGCCGCCCACGAGCAGAACAGAGCTGTCCGTGAGCGGGGCAAGCCGCCTACGCGGTGAGCTGACTCGGCGCGTCGCCACAACGGGGGGAGACAAAGCAGACACAGAAGAACGCAAAAATGAACACAGCAAGAACAAGCAGAAGGGGGGATATGTAAAATATATATATACTCTCTGAGGGATTGGCACTCTGGAATGTCTTACAGTGCCATCTTGGATGACCTGAACTCCCAGATGTATCCTCATTTCCTGTTTTTCTAGTACCATTTCTATAGGCTTTAAATGGTTGTTTCTTTTAAAATTTTCACCTGTTTCACTGGGAAGTAGTCCAGCTAATCTCCTCACTCTGTCATGGTAGAATCTGGTACCATTTTGATTTTCTGATAAACACAAGGTATGAGACTAGGATGAAGCTTGAAGATAGGGCAGGAGATGTCAGAGCAGTTCAGAGCTGAATTTTTCTTATAAAAAGGATTGCTATGGTTGTTACTCATTTTATCCACCTCTAAAAACTGAAACCTGTACCTGCCCAGTTAATTGGCTCACAGAACCACTAGCCCATTCGGTATACACACACTTCCACAAAATCATCCACCTGCTGGCTCCTCTAATGCCCAAATGGATTCCCAATACCAGGGGTAAATACATACATTTCCATTTTAATCAGGAACTTGCAACTCTTTAAGATCAAGGTAAGCTCTAACATTGCAGGAAGCTTTTATGAAGAAGAGAATAGGCAGAATTTTAAGATCTTAAAGAGTTTTTAGGATGGCAGAGGTTTACAACAAAACCAGGCCTACTTCACAGAATTCGAGGAGATAGTAGCCTGGGGGTCAGAATGAAGAAATGTGACTCAATTCCTGCTGGATTGGTTGTTTTTTCCCTTGCTTAGAGTGCTTACAGTATTTGTATGACAGAAATGCCAAGCCACAGACTCCAAGAAGCACAAGAGCAAAAAGTATATACAGAGCTGTTTGTGCTTCTGTTGTGCCTAGTGTTAGCCCCAGGAACCAAACTTGCTTCTCTCCCTCGGGGCTGACGATGGGTCCACTACCTAGGAGAGGACAACAAAGGATGAGTTATACTCTAATAATGAGTTAGCCCTGAATCTGTATTAACCTGTATTAAGCTCTAACAGATGTTTGGAATTCAGAGTCTATAAATGTACCCCAAATTGGCATAGCCAGAGTCAGTTCACTGCTGAGGATGCCAGTATACATCTTTCACCATGTATTATGTCCTTCTGAATGAAGTTAAGCAATTTTAAGTATCTATATCAGCAATTAGAATATAATCTAAATAGGATAATCCTCTTAGATTTGTATAATAATTTATAATGTTCTGGTTGTTAAACAAATATTAGGCATCTACATTGTGCTAGGCGCTATATTTTCACAGTCATTTGGTTCTTGCAACTTCCCAGAGGCATTTGCCTAATGTCTTGCCTAAGGTCACATAGCATGTTGGTGGTAGAGGTGGAAGAAGAATCTAGACCTGCTCGTTCCCCAAGGCTCTAGTTTCTAGTATCCTTTGTTCTATCAAAGAATGTCTGGCACATTCAAAGGAAATAAATATTGGTTGGATAAATGAAGGGGATGGAGAGGCAGGGAGGAGGGTAATAACCTGAAGAAAATATTCTGAAAAAGGCCCTTCCTCTAGACCCTCACCCAGACCACCTCTCACCTTCTGGCTGGAGACACTGATGAGGCCCTTCAGCAGGGTCGGGGAAGCCATTGCATCGCACTATGGAGGCGTAGAACTTGGCTGACTCTTTGGGGATCCTTGGCAGAGAAGCATCTGTGTAGTTCACAAAATGTAAACCAAACCTCTCTGCGAAGCCTGTGGCCCACTCGAAGTTGTCCATCACACTCCAAACCGCGTATCCTCGAAGGTCCACCTTATCCTGCACAGCTGCCAAACACAGAGGCCCAGACGTGAGCATTCCTCATCTGATAAGACCAGTTTCTACTAGGCCTGCCGAAGCCACAGCTGTCCACAGTCTTGACCTGCCGGATCAAAGTGGGCTCTAACTTTAGCTTTTTGAGAGAGCAGCCCCATCCTTTGGATGCAATAATTAGCTGGTTCTCTGTGGTACAGAGCCTCTAGTATCTTCCCAGTAAGGCTCAGCCCTGAATGGGAGTCAAGAACTGCACAGATTAAATTAATCCTACTGGGTCATCTACTGTCCTCTCTATTGTGCATCTCAGAATATTTGTCTTGATTGGTACCTAAAAGTATTAATACTCGTCCCTATAGAAAATATGTGGTCCTCACAGGGAAAAGCTTTTCACTGAAATAGGGTTTTCTAATCATTTTCTATGGCACATTGCATATTCTTTTTTTTTTTTTTTTTTTACCAGGAGGTCCCGGGGATTGAACCCAGGTCCCTCCATATGGGAGACAGATGCCCAACCATTTGAGCCACATCTGTCCCCTGCATATTCTTTTTTTTAAAAAAAAATATTGAGGCAAATTTCACATAAAATTAACCATTTTAAACTGAACTCCATGGCATTTATTATGCTGGTTGTGCAACCACCACCGCCATCTAGTTCCATAACATTTCCATCACTCCAAAGTAAAACCCCACACCCATTAAGCAGTTTCTCCCTCCCCTCCTCTCCCAGCCCCTTGCAACAACCAAACTGCTTTTTATCTATGGATTTATCTATGTTGGATATTTCATATGAATGGAATCATACAATATGTGACTTTTGTACCTGGCTTCTTTCACTCAGCATTATGTTTTGGAAGTTTATCCACATTGTAACATAAATCAGTACCTCACTGCTTCTAATGACTGAATAATGTTCCACTGTATGCACACATGGCAATTTGTTCATCCACTCCTCTGATGACGGGCACGCGGGCTCTTTCCACCTTTAGGCTATTGTGAACAGTGCTGCTATGGACATACGTGTACACGTTTGAGTACCTGCTTTCAGTTCTTTGCAGTATAGACCCACCTGTTCTCTCTTCAGCATTATTTACCATTCCCTTCTCTCATAGTCCCATCCCAAGTGTCCTGCTGAGTTAATGTCTCAAACTTTTGCTTGGGGAAGAAAAGACCTGCAGAGACCCTCCTCTTCCTGGATCCCTGATATCCTCAGGATAGTGCTGTTGTTCAGAGACATCAGAAAAAATGAAGGGGAGCAAATCACTCAAGTGAGGAACTGAAGTCTAGCTGCTATCAGGCAACTGGATTTGCTTGCTGAATTTAAATCTAGGAGGGAAAAAACTCAGAGTGCTGCCCCAAACAGGAAAATACCCAATAGGAGGGGAAGCCTCATCTTTCTCTTGTTACTGTGGCATTGGGGCTCACGGGTGCAGCACTGCCGTACTGCAGGTTTTAGCAGACATTTCCAACAGTAAAAGGTGCATACTGAGGCAGAGGCCATCATACCTTTGAGCGCCTCATTGATGTAACTGCGGAGGTAGTAAATCCGTGCGGTATCTTTGAGGCTTTCTTCTCCCCGCTGGGACACTCCATTCTCTGTGACATAAATTGGAGGGTTATTGTACTCTTTCTTTATCCAGTTCAGGATCTTCCTGAAGCCAAAAGGTGTCATCTTCAGCCAGAAGGAGCCAGAATCTGGCCAAGATCGATCAGTGATAGAGGCAACTCCCCTAACAGTTCAAAAAACAAAGATTAGGGGATTCTGGTCAGCAAAGATGACAGCACAGAGAAGCTCACGGCACCTGTAATGGTTTGAGTTTTATGTAATTATGAATTCCAAAAATATAAATTGGATTATGCTTGTAAACTCATCTGTTCATCTGGGCATGATTAAGTTATGATAAGGGTATGAACTGGGCCATGTCAGGAGGGCATTGGGCCCCGCCCCTCGGTGGGTGTGGTCTCAAGTATAAAGGCCAGGCAGCAGATTTGAGTTACAGAGAATTGGAGAGAAGCAGATTGGAGAAGCAGTTCTGATGTTGGAGTGAGCCGATCGCCAGATGGTCTACAGCGGGCCTTGTGGAGAGACGCAATGCAGAGAACCTCATGGTCTACAGCTGAACTTGTGGAGGAAACAGAAGCTAAGCCCGGAGAGAAACGCAGCCCTGGCAGGAGAGGAACCCAAAGGCCTGAGCCCTGGAGACAGCGGCAGCTGTCTTGCTCCAACACGTGTACTTTGGTGAGGGAAAAACTTTATGCTTTGTGGCCTGGTAACTGTAAGCATCTACCCCAAATAAATACCCTTTATAAAGACGGACCAATTTTGGTATATTTTCAAGAGGCACTTCTGTGGCTGACCAAAACAGCACCTCTGCTGGCACATGCTCGACATCCCCTCCTGGTGGGATGTGGAACTAGCCTGTGTTATCACGGTGCGCCCTGTTCCAGCAGGACCAGAGTAAATCCTATGCGCATACTGGGGTGCCTGTGTTGGTACCAGTCTATCAGGTGTAGCTGGAAGGACTGAACCAGGACACTCATCTCTGCTCACCATTCAAGAACTTGCCCTGCGTACAGAAGCAGCTTGCAGACAGCTAAGGCAGAGTAAGAAACAATCAAATTGAAGTGACCTGGGGCAAAAATTACTGGTTTCAAGACATGCAATGGAGCACCTGGGAGAGGGGAAAGTTTATTTCATAGAGAGAAGAGGAGACATCCAAATCCTGTTAAGTGGGGGAAAGCTTAAGGGTCACAAGTGCCTCCTCAGGACTAGATGCATGCTCAGTAAAGACAGAGAGAACCCTGTACTTTCTTCTTTGGCAGATCTTCTTAGCAGGACGGCTAAACTCTGAAGGGGAGCACCAGGCCAAACAGGACAATTTGCAAAGACTGTGAAAGATGTTTTTTTGTATTTATTTGTTTTTTTTTTTAAAGATTTATTTATTTATTTACTTTTTATCCATTTTTAACTCCATTTCTGTTTTTGTGTCCTTTCGCTGGGCAACTCTCTGTGTCTGTTTCCTGCCCTCTCCTCTCATCCTTTTCCTCCTGTCTTTACTGAGATTCAATCCCAAGAACCTCTGATGTGGGAGAGAGGCATTCTGCCACCTGTTCCACCTCAGTTCCTGGTTTTTCTGTGCGTCTCATCTCGTTTTGGCTCTCCCTTGTGTCACTCTCCAGTTATGTCATCATCTTGCTGCGTGCGGCACACCCACGCACACGCACGGGGCTGGTGGCACACCTGCTTGCAGGGCCTGACTGCACACCCACATGTCCCCTCACAGGGCCTGAAGGCACACCCGTGCGTGGGACCTGGGGGGCCTGACCACTCCCGGGGCCTGGTGGCCCATGCGCCTTCTATATTTTTCCTTTTTATTTTACCAGGAGGTCCCGGGGATCGAACCCATGTCCCTCCATATGGGAAACGGACACCCAACCATCTGAGCCACATTCGCGCCCCCCCATTTGTTTGTTTTTGTTAGCTCCTGCCACTCAGGGAAACCTCTGTCATAATACTAGTTGCAAAAAACTTAAGGAAAAGAAAGCTCAGGGAATAAATTCCAGAGTTAACACATTATAATATTAAAATATACAGTGTGCAACAGAAGATAACCAGACAAAGAAACAGGAAATGATGGCCCACCCAAAGCAACAAGATAAAACTTTAGAAACCATCCTCAAGAAATACCAGACTTTGGCCATACCAGCCAAAGACTTAAAATATATATATATATATATCTTCAATATGCTCAAAGACCTAAAGGAAAACACAAAGAACTAAAGAATATCATGAAAATTATATATGAACAAACAAATCCCAAAAAGAGAGATACAAATTATAAGAAGGATCCAAACAAACAGAATAGTTGAGTAACAGGCAAGAACCGGCAAAAACATCTTCTAAAAGCTCCAGAACACAGCTAAAGGATTGCCATAATACAATGAGTGCCAAATCACTAAAAAGGCCACTTAAAGCTCTGGCTGGCCCCTCCCGCATCCCATCACTGGTTCATGGTAGAGCAAGCCCTTGCTTCCAGGGCGGATCCCTGGTCCTGGTTCGAAGGGAGCAGAATAAGCCTCGTTCACATACTGGGAGCATGTGTGTCTTGCCCCGGCTGTCTGCTGGTGGCCTGAGGGACTGCCTGCCCTAGACCCTATGCTCCATGTAGAAAGCAGCTCTCTGAGGTCTCCCTACTGAATGCTCCGGGAGAGCAGTCAATTGTGCTGCCTGGGGCCATGAGGAAATTGTTTCCTAGGGAAGAGGGGACACTCATATCCGTGTAAACAAGGGAATATCCAGGGCCCCCCCCCCACACATGCCCCAGACAAGAGGCATGTGCAGAAAGAATCCGGGAGGGCCCTATGCTTTGGCCTGGAGCTAGTCTCCAAACTCTCAGAGAGATGCTTGCACAGGTCAAACTGCAAAGATAGGGAAAGGTGTTTTCTTTTTTCCCTCCTCTTCTTCCACCTTCTTCCTCTTTTTCTTCTTCTCTTCCTCCTCCTCAAAGTCTAAATTCCAGAGATATACTAAAATATCAGAAAGTCCAGATTTTAATAAAGGATTACAAAACATACCAAGAGAAACAGGAAATGATGGCCCAGGAAAGGAGACGATTAAAGCACTATAAACCATCAACAAGGAGGACCAGACTTGGGAATTATCAGTCAAAGACTTTTAAAAAATGGTCCTAAATATGCTCAGAGAGCTAAAGGAAAACACGGACAAAGAACTAAAGAAAATCAGGAAAACAATAGGTGAACACAAAGAACATATCAAGAGAGAGATAGAGACCATGAAAAGAAACTAGACAGAGCTGAAGGCCACAGTGACAGAAAGTAAAAATTCCCTAGAAATGTTCAACAACAGATTGAAGCTGGCAGAAGGATCGGCAAATGTGAAGATAAGGTCATTGAATTCAATCAGCCTGAGGAGCAGAAAGAGGAAAGAACAAAGAAAAGTGAACAGAGCCTGAGGAACTGTGGGACACCATCAATCATGCCAATATATGAATTTTGGGAGTCTCAGAAGGAGAAGAAAGAGAGACAAGGGCAAAAGGAATGTCAAAGAAATAATGGCTGAAACTCCTGTATTTAATGAAAGACATTAATATATATATTCAAGAAGCCAGTGACTCTCAAACAGGGTAAACTTGAAGATATCCACACCCAAACACTTTATAATAAAAGTGTCAAATGCCAAAGACAAAGAATTCTAAAAGCCACAAGACAAAACCAATGTGTCACGTATAAGGGAGCCCCAATAAAATTAAGTGATGTGTTCTTATCAGAAACAATGCAGGCTAGAAGGCAATGGGATGAAATATTGAAAGTCCTGCAGAAAAATTTGCCAACCAAGAATTTTATATCTGGTGAGAATTCATTCAAATATGAGGGAGAGATTAAGACATTCCCAGAAAACAAAAGCTGGAGGTGTTTGTCACTATTAGACCTGCCCTAAGAGCAATGTTAAAGCAAATTCTCCAGATTGAAAAGGAAAGCACACTGGACAGTAGATTGAAGTGGCATAGATAAAGATCTTCAGTAAAGGTAACCATATGGGTAATTATAAATGCCAGTAATATTATATTGTATTTTAGTATGTAACTCCACTTTTTACTTCTTACAGGAATATAATATGCAAATACATAAAAAAATGATAAATCCATAACTTTTGAAAATTTTGTATAAAGATATAATTTGTAACCATACACAAAAAGGTGGGGGGATGGAAGAGTATAGGAACATAGATTGTGTATACCTTTGAAATTAAGTGGTTGTCAAATCAAATGTGACTGTTATGGATTTAGGAAGTGTAATTTGAGCCTATGATAACCACAAAGAAAATATCTGAAAAATATACACAATGGGAAATGAGAAGGGACTCAAACACATAAATATGAAAGTACAGAAATACAAAATATCAAATATTAAATGGAATAATTGGTGGATAAAAATGTATGAGCTACAAACACCAAATAACAAAATGGCAGAAAAAAGTCCTGTATTATCAGTACTTTGAATGTAAATGTATTAAACTCTCCAGTCAAAAAGCAGAGATTGGCAAAATGGACAAAAGAGCCTGACCCAACAATATGTTGTTTACAAGAGTCTCACCTTAAATTAAAAAACACAGGGGGCTGGCTGTAGCCCAGTTGGTAGGGCGCCAGTTGCCACATGGGAGGCCCCGGGTTCAGTCCCCTCGAGAAGGCAAGCCAACGTGGGCGGGGCACGCCGCCATGGGCGAAAATGCAAGCCCCCGCGAGCAAGGGCGAGCCCCCGCGAGCAGGTGGGCCGCTGCGCGGGTGAACTGATTCAGCGGGTCGCCCCAGCAGGGGGAGACTAGCAGACATAGAGGAACGCAAAGAAAAATGAGCACAGCAAGAACAAGCAGAAGAGAGGTATGTATAATAAATAAAAATAAATCTTTAAAAAATAAAAAACAGGGCCCGGCTAGATAGCTCAGTGGATAAAGAGCTCGCTGGGAAACCACATGGGAGGCCCTGGGTTCGGTTCCCGGGGACCTCTCCTAGCGGGCAGACCGCCTTGAGAATGGAAGCCGCCATGGGCGGGCCGGAGCCGCCGTGGGCAGGGCAAAAAGCTGCCACGGACAGGCAAAAAGCCGCCACGGGCAGGGCAGG
>PVKH010031521.1:0-12313 GCA_004027955.1 Chaetophractus vellerosus
AGGTCAAAATATACTTGTATCATTATAATCAGTTCTTGGAAATCCATTTTAAGAGGGAAGCTGATAAATGAAGCATCTCCAGGAGCAAACTGAAGTAATGAAAGATCTGAAAAATATGAAGTATAAAGGTAGGCTTGAAGGCAGCAGACGGCTAGACTTGGAGAAAAGATTTTACAGAGATATTGCATGACTTCAAAAAATAATGATCGTTTCAGATTGGGAAACAATATGAATACTGACAGTATTTAGAGCTGGCGAGAATGTGAAGAAATGGGGATTCCCATAATCTGTTAGTGGGTGTGAGACGGTGTGGTTGTGTTGGATGGCAATTGGGTATGATCAGTTTTTTCAAATGCACATTTGCTTGTATGTGATTTAGAGAAATTTTGTATATAAGTCCATATGCACAAGGACACATATACAAAGACATTTACAAGGATGATTACTCTAACAGCTTTTTAACTGCCTCAGATTGGAAGTACCCAAAAGGTTTATCATAGTTAAGTTAACCATGATACACTCATATTATGGACTACCATATAGTAGTTAAAATGAAAGAGGCAGCTTTCTATAGGCTCTGACATGCAAACATCATCCAGACTTGTTAAGTTAAAAAAAGCACATTTCAGATGATATGTATGTATTCTAATTTATGGGAAAAAACCCACAAAACAAAACATGTTTTCCTATGTGCATAAAGAGATAGAGCTCTGGAATAATTCATAACAAGCTGACAATAATGGTTTCACTTTTGGGATTCAGAGACTGTCAAGTTTTTTTTTTGTATAGATTGATTTTTTTTTACATTAAAATGCATTTGAATGGTTATTTTGAAGTTGCAAAAGAATAAAAGAGAATAAATAAAATGTAAGAGGGCTTATATGTGGAAAAATGGTTAAATCACCTTTTCTTCCTCCCGAAGGGGAAACTGAAGACCAAGAAAAGTTGCATTAGAAGATTTATTTTAATTCCATATAAGGAAGTATTTTCTAGGATTAGAAATGTTTTAAAACGGAAATAGTTCTTAAATATTTGACCCATCTTCCCTGGAATGGTTGAAAACAGGGCTTATATAACCTGGTTCTAAGGATGTTTTAGAAAGAATTGTCATACTCAATAGACTAGGTTACTTCTAAAATCATTGTTAATTTTGTGAGTTTTTTACTCTATTGCTAGATAATATCTAAATGTCCTTTTAGGTATAAATCTCACAATTCTAATTTAAAATTCCTTTGCCTAGTAACCAAAGTCTTATCCCTCCTTATCCTCAGTTTATCTTTATAACCTTATCTCCTTTCAGGACTCCCTCACTTTAGCCTAACTTTTCCCAAAGTGTCGGATGTACTACATTGGTCATTCAGGAGGTGATTTTATTTGATACATAAATATGACATTGAATAATACGGAATCACTGAATTAGCAAATCATTGTGTGTGGGGGGGTAGTAAGTGTCCCTTTCAAAGATTTTGATTGGGGTCGAGGAGAAAATCATTAACATTTCTCTAGCAGCTGATAGTTTCCCTTTTTAACCAAGTAAGAGAAATTCTTGGGCTTTGACTCTTCAGTTGCTAACAATATCTAGCTATAGTTTAATCTTATTATTTTGTTTCTCTTGTATGTGTCTGTGGTTACCTTCTATTTTGGGTAGTTGTGGTATAAACTGTTGATTGCTTACCCAATGCCTATTATTCCCTTCCTCTTTACTAAACAAACCCCTGTATTATTGGTAGTGGCAATGTGCCAGATAAAAGACTTTAACTTCTAGCTTTCTTGAATGTGTGGTCATGTGTCTTAAAAGTGAGAGAGGCAGAAATGCCACATGTGACAGCCATGAAGGACATTTAAAGAGAACTGATTTATCTAGGAGTTCATACTTTCTGCCCAACCCCCAATCTTGCTTTATGCTTCTTGGAATATGGATGAGCTGGCTGGAACTACAGAAGCTGAATGGACCACGAGGCAATCTTGAGACCAGAAACCTCAAGCTAAGAGTGGTAGAGCAGAAAATAGAAGAATACTGAATGCCCTGATGACCATGAAGCTGCCCTGTGTATGACTGAACTGTCTATCTCTGGATAACTTTTACATGAGAGATTTATCTGTTTAAGCTATTGTTATTTCAGATGGGTTATAGAAACAAATGTAATCCTAATTGATGCAGCAAGCGGGATTGGTTTTCTAATTAGCTCAGTGATACAAAATTTACTTCTAAAGTAAATTCATTGGTATGACATAAGGGTCCCTTGAGTCCAGTTTCAGTTTTGGAGTTTATTTATTGACAGTTTTAACTATTTATAAGGACTTTTGTTCTTATGACCCTTATTCTTTCTTAGAAGCCTTCCAAAGAACACAGAGAAAATTTGCTATTTCTTTTAAATAGAATAAAACCCACTCATCTTGCAATTGCTATGTGGATCCATTAAACTCTTTTGTATATCTAAGATATATTATGAGATCTTAGTGATCTTATCATTATTATTTTTATATCTTGGAACATTGTGCTAGTTCATCATCTTAGGAATTATTTCCTTATTGCTCATTAATTCTTAACAATTAGGCTAAAATACTAAAATAATAAAACATAGAATGATGGAATGACCTAAATTTGAGAACTTAAAAGAATAATACATAGTAAAATAAATCATCATCCTTCAGCTTTCTTATTGTGCTGCTTAAAGTATTGCATTGTCTTTCAAGAATGGTGTAAGAGAAGACTGGAGATACGATTTTTGTAGTCTGCTTTCAGCTTTCATTGAAAACAGGTTAGAATTCAAAATTTGTTTTGTTTTCTGCCAAAATGACAAAAGGAAGAAAACAGAGAAAGGAAGCCAATTCACAACTATTAGATGAAACAGATAAATGCAAAGAGGCAGATAGCAACATTCTAGTTTTGAGTGATGATGGTGAAACTGATATATGCAAAATTTGAGATTATGAGTTTTCGGATGATGATATACTGGATGAATTTTCTAAAACTCAAGAACTGATGAGTGAACACTATATTTCCAAAAAATATATGTCACATTCATCTAGTTTGTCATATAAAAGGAAGGACTTCCACACACAGTATTTTGCAACTCATGAAAAGGATATGTGACAGCATACTTCATCTTTGATGATGCTTATACACCAAAATTTACTTGTTCCAAAGATTTTTGCTGTATTTAACGTCTTACAAAAATTTAAAGCCGTTTTTTCACTAATCTTTTTTCTTCTGTAAATTATTTGCAAAATGAATTAAAATATAAACAATAGAAAAGGGCCACTGAACCCAAATGACAATGATGATGGCTGTTTTTCCCGGTGTACAGAGGCTTAAATGGAAATAGGGAGTTAATCAGATAATAGGTATTAAGTTAATAAAAAGCACTAGCTTATGAGGATAAGGCAAACATATCACACAAGAGGCTATTACATGTATATTTGGGAAACACATCACATCAAATTTTAACTTTTTTTATTCTGATATTGACTTGCTAAATGATATTTTTGTACACTTGTGTATGCCCTTCCTCTACTTAAAATTTCTTACCTCCTCTTCTCTGGCAATCGTGTATATTAATCAAAGTAAAACTCAAATTGGCTTCTGTAGAATGCATTCATCAATGATTGGTTTTATTCTTACTTGTACCCTTATTTTGGGTTTTCTACACATTTTGGACAGAAATTGTAGTATATGGATGTTGTACTATATGGATATGCTCATCTAAGAAAGCACATACAGCATGTAGCACCCTAAATCCCCCATTTTGACATGTCTACAATGGAACCCATACCAATTTGAGCACACTATATTATACTATTTTCAATTAATATCTGTCAATCTATCTATAATTAATATTTAATTAAACTAACAAAGATTAAGTACCTTAGATTCCATAGTTCTTTTGGAGCTACTGTTTAGCAAAATGTGAGGGTCACAGGAGGCTAATAGATATATATAGCTGAATGAATTGAATTTGCTGAGAAGCATCCTTTGTGCTTCTCCAGTTTCTGAGTCAAGCTGCATGTAACAAGATTCTGAGCCCTTCTTCTCTTGAATAATAAGGATTCAAGACCCCTTGGAGTCCAAAATTTGCATCTGTTCCTTATTTCTCTGATTTCCCACTGGTTTAATTTCATCCCCACACTATCCATAGTACCATCCACAACCACCGTTTTTTCTTTAGTTTCTGGAATATGTATGGTAGGACCCATGAAGTCCATGCAAAAAGTCATTTAGAAGAACTCAAATACAGACAAGTTTGATTAAGACCAAGAGGCCTGAGAACAATGGAGTGGAGTGAGGGAGACATCTATGTGTACATCAAAATTTAGTTTCTCTTGACCTGCTGAGATGTACGAGAAACAGGTTTCTTGATAAACGTATTTTCTTAAGTATACTGTATTATACTATGATGTATGGACATCCCATGACATAGGGGGTTTTATATGTTCCCTTTGAAAATTTCTTTCTATTTGTATTCCTAATGTCACCATCACATTTCTAGGCAGACTTCGATATTTCCTAGGAAATGGAAATGGTTTGTGCTCTATTCATTGCAGGATTTTCCTGTAACTTAAAAAATTTTTTCTACCAATGGGGTCTTTTCAGAACACCCACAGAGGATATAAAAAATATATTGTAGTTCATTGTATTGATGTCAACAGAACTGTGTGTTTTCACCCTGGTGTGGTAGAACAATGCAGTGCATCTTTCACTGTGCCAACTCACTGGAATAAAAGGCCCATTCAGAGAGAAACCCTTGGATGGTTACAGTTTTTCAGAGTTTTTATGCATGGCTACACAAGCTTATAAATTTAAACTTTTCTCACAATGCATTATATTCTCTTCCCATTGCAACTGAGCGTTCAATTTGAAAAGTGAATATTTAGCAAATGAAACATCTTTTCATTCTTTGGTTAAAACATTAAAGAAAAAAACATGTTCTCCAGAATGACTGTATCCCAAGGCCAGGGTTAGCGTATTTCATTCCTGCTACTTCCTAAAACACCTTCCTAAACACCTTCCTAAAACACCACGGCAGAATGTAGACTTCATAGGTCCCATCACACGAATTCTGAAACTCTAAAAATAAGGCATTGACAGATGGGGTGTGGCTGGTGCTGTAGATATCTTGGAGATGAAATTAAAACATTTTGTATTTGTGTGTATTTATATATGAAATAAACATGAAGCATTTCTTTTTTAGGTCTTTGGGGTTTGGGGAGAAGGAGAAAATAAATCACTCTGCCTTAGTTCAGGAAATCTTTCCCCCCCTTTCCCGTTGGGGTATATATATATGTTCCAAATATAGGGCATATTGTACATATGATTTTATAACCTCCTTCTAATTAATATACCATGAACATTTTTCACTTAAGTAAATGCTCTGAAGCATTATTTTTGGTGGCTATAAAGTATCCCATCATAGATGAACCATGGTTTTGAAGCAAAAGCAGAGCATGATACTTGGGCTGTTTTCATTTCTTTATTGCTATTTTACATTCTTTCTTGATTCCACACTCCTTTTCAGTTGCATCACTATGTCCTGACCCACACATAGTTTCAGAATAATGGGCTACTGGGCTATTCCTTTTTATTTCCTATTAAAAACAAAATAGCCACAAGCATCGTTGGACATATATCTTTGAACACATGTTATGTAGGAAATCTTCCTAGAAGAGAGAGATCTGGGTAATAGGATGTGTAACCTTTTTTTTTTTTCTTTCTTGAGGGACCAGGGCTGGGGATTGAACCTGGGACCTTGTACGTGGGAAGCCAGTGTTCAACCACTGAGCCACATCTGCTCACCTGAGTTGGTTTTTTCATTTGTTTGCTTGTTGTCTGTTTTTTTTTTTGTTTGTTTGTTTTTAGGAGGCACCAGGGACTGAACCTGGGACCTCCCATATGAGAAGCAGGTGCTCAACCGCTTGAACCACATCTGCTCCCCTGTGACTTTTTAATTTCAACAAATTTGCCAAATTGTTGTTCAAAAATTTGTACCAGTTCATATCCCCAGCATCAATGTGAATTTCCATTACAACATTATAAATAACAAAATTTTTTCAATATTATAGAAAAAATCCATATGTAACTTATTTTCATTGTCTTAATAATTTACAAAATTGAGCATCTCTTCACGTGCTTATTGTCTATTTGCATTTCTATTTCAGTAAATTTTCTCTTGGAATCATTTGCACAGTTTTCTACTAAATTATCTTTCTTATTTACTGATTTACAGAACCCTCCACCCCTTTGTTTGCAATATGTTTGGCAAATATTTTCTTTCATTCTGTCACGTCTTAATTTTATGTATGGTGTTTTTTGTCATACAAATAATTTTAATTATAGTACAAATTTTGGTCATTTTCTTTATGAGATGTAGGTTTTTTGCCTTACTAAGAAAGGGCTTGGGGCCGGCCGTATAGCCCAGTGGATAGGGTGCCGGTATACCACATGGGAGGCCCTGGGTTCGGTTCCTGGGGACCTCTCCTAGCGGGCAGACCGCCTTGAGAAGGGCAAGCCGCCATGGGCGGGCAGAGCCGCCATGGGCAGGGCAAAAAGCTGCCACGGACAGGGCAAAGCCGCCACGGGCAGGGCAGGTCGCCCGCGAACGGAGCGCAGCCAGCCACCTGCGAACTGAAGCGGAGCTGGCCGTGAATGGAAGCAGAAGCCGCCCACAAGCGGGGCAAAGCTGCCTGCGCGGTGACCAGTCTCAGTGCGTCGCCGCAACGGGGGGAGACTAAGCGGACAGAGAGGAACAGAAGAATGGACACACAGCAAGAGCAAGCAGAAAGGGAGGGGGGGAATGTAATAAATTAAAAAAAAAATCTTTTAAAAAAAAAAGGGCTTTTCCTCTCAATGATTATAAAAAGTCTTCCATATTTTCTTCTAGGTCTTTTACGTTTAGATATTTAATCTATTTGAAACTTGGTTTTGCTTAATGTATGTAGAGAAGAGCTAACTTTATGCTCTTCCCAAAGAATATTCAATTGTTTCCAAAACATTTGTTTTCTCTTCTATCCTTTTGTCACTGATTTTTAAAAATGATTTATTTGTTTACTTTTATCCATCATAGCCCCCTGCCCCCCATTTTGCTGTTTTGTGTTCATTCGCTGGGCAATTCTCTGTGTCTGTTTCTTGCCCTCTCTTCTCATCCTTCTCCTGTCTTTACTGGGATTCGATCCTGGAAATCTCCGATATAGGAGAGAGGCGTCCTACCGCCTGTGCCACCTCAGTTCCTGTTTTTTTGGCCTGTCTCGTCTTAACTCTCCCTCGTGTCACTCTCCTGTTAGGTCATCATCTCGCTGCATGGCTTGTTGGGGCCTGGCGCGCCCATGCATGGGGGCCTGGTGGTGCGCCCTTGCCTTCTATATTTTTCTTTATTTTACCAGGAGGTACTGGGGATCCAACCCAGGTACCTCTATATGGGAGGTGGATGTCCAACCACTTGAGCCACATCCGCCCCCTTGTCACTGATTTTAAATATCAACTTAATATAGTTGGTGGTCATATCAACTTGAATCTATTTCTCTATCCTGTTCTCTATTCCAACAATACACTGTTTAATTATTATAGCCTTATAATGTGTTTTGCTATCTGGCAGGAGATAAGAGACATAATTGCTGCCTTGAAGTGAAATTGTTGGGTCAAATTGTATGCATATCTTTAGGGCTTCAAGAAGGCTGTACCAGTTTATACTCACTAGCAATATATGTGAATGCTTACTTCACTGCACCGTACTAATACTTGAACATATATACTTCATATATTTTGCATATATATATATATAATTACCAACCTGATAGATAAATAGTATCTCATAACTTTATTTTATATATCTTGATTTCTAATAAGGCTGAACTCTTTTCATGGAGTTACTCAGTTTTGCAATTAATTTTCAATATTTTCAGTTTAGTTTAGTGAGCTCATTTTAGGGGATCTGTATGTTTCAGTAGCAGCTCATGCCTTAACTAAGGGGAATATAATAGTTGATCCAGGAGAAGGACAGTTCTGAAATTTAGGACCTTCCTACCACTAAGTAGAAAATCAGGCCAATAGCTTTATATTTCTTGGCTTATTAAATCTTCTCAACACCACTGAGAGGGAGAAGTCATGTTAACCCCACTTTCCAGTGAAAAACTGGGGCCCAAGGAACTACACGTCTTGCCCCAGTCCACACTGCTGGTAAGTGGCTGGGCCAGGGTGTGAAGCCAGGCAGTGTGACTTCTGAGTCCAGACATTCCCCAGCACTGCCGGGGGACTGTAAAGGACCTCCGGAGCCAAGCCACCCTGTGCCCACACCAAAGGAGCTCACCCCAGCCCCCGGCAGGACAGAAACAGTCACCCATGCCCTTCAACGGCACAGTCTTAAGGGGCCTGGAGAAGTGGTGGCGAGGACGTGGCATCAGATGTTCTGTGAACACCTGTGTTGTTTCGGTGACAAAATCACGACTCGATGAAAACATTTTTGAGCAACCATTTCACAATCCTCCCTCTACTGCATAAGTACCTTTTAAAAGTAGTTACATTCTCTGTCTCTGGAAGAAGTCGTCCTTTCCCGGAAGGGGAAGGTTCTGCTTCTTAATTAGTTTATTAATTAAAACGCAGAGCAGTGTGCTACTGCCTTATCAGGTTAAGTTGTGCTTACTTTTGTCTTGTAATGTGGCTGATAAAGAGCTGGTACTAATTGCAAAACTGAATAACTCAGAATCAGAATGGTCCATTCTGTCATTTTTCTTACTAGTAGTATTACCTTTTATCTGCGCTTGTCAGTTTTGTGGAAGTTTAGTTTCGTTAAAACTGGATAAATAATCGGTAAGTCCAGGTCGTGCAATATGCATCTTTAAATAAAAAGTAGATAGGGGGCTGTTTTCTTTTGGCTTCCACAACTGGCTAAATTAAGAGGACCAAAGGTTTGGCTAGAGTTCAAGGTAACGTCCTCATTACTTACATGTTGGCTCTCGGAGTTTTGGGGGTAGTTTAGGGGCAGGAAAGTGAATGAAAATGAATATAAAACTAAATGTTTGGAGGAGTGGCTATAGCCACTGCTTCGCACATAGAGGTCCCAGGTTCAATCCCCTGTACTTCCTAAAACAACAACAACAACAACAACAAAATAACAAAAACCAAACAAAACCCACAACTAAATGTTAGAAACAAGTCCCCGACAAGCTGGTCGGGCCTCACCCACAGGTCTAAAAGCGGGTTTGGGTTTGTGGCTGCCGCCACGAGGACTGACACAGAATGTTAGATGCGTCACCCCCCCTCCCCCCCTCATTCTACCAGTCTGGCGTTTCCGAGGAGCAGCTGGCTGTGGAGGTCACCTTGCCCCAAACCCTATTCACCCTAGTCGTGAGCAAACGGCTTACCCCAACCAAGTTTCTAATGCCAAATCCCTAGAAATCACCCGTCCTTCACGTCTCACATTCCACAGATCCCCCATACTGCCAGTTCTGGCTAAAAAAGGCACCTCCATTCCAAGTTTTCTCCATCTTCAAATTATTACCTTTTACCTGGATTTGTTTTTTTCACTAATTTCCTGTCCTCTCCACTTCTAATACCTACCCCCCTTCAATCTAATTATTCATTCAGTAGCCTAAATAATCTTTTTTTTAAAAAGAATATTTTTAAACTCTTTTTAGCTTTAAAAATTTTTGTTTTGAAATAATTTTAGGCTTGTAGAAAATTTGCAAAAATACCGCAGAGGATTCCCATATATCTTCCACCCAGCTGTCCCTAAATGTTAACATTTTACATAACCAGTTTTGGAAACCAGGAAATTAACATTGATGCAGGACTATTAACTAACTATTAATTAACTAACTACTAATTAACTCACTATTATTAACTATTTATACTATTAACTAGCCTTATTCAAATGTCACCAATTTCCCCACAAATGTTTCTGGCCCAGGATCCCACCTTACATTTAGTTGTCATATCTCTTTCGTCTCCAATTTGTGACAGCTCCCCAGGCTGCCTTTCTTTCATGACCTTGACGCTTCTGAAAAGAACTGGTGAGTAATTCTGTAGAATGTCCCCCAATTTAGTTTTGTCTGATGTTTTCTATTATTAGATTGAGGTTATGCATTGCCATAAGAATTGTGATGCTGTGCCTTTCTCAGTACATCATGTCAGGGGGCTAAATCTCTTGCTAAAGATGTAAATTAGATCATGTCTAGATCATGAAAAACCTTCAGTGCATTTGCATTTCTCTGAGAGTAAACTACAAATTCTTCTAACACCACGCACAGCCTGGCTCCTGTCTACTTTCATTCATGCCAGTTCCCTGGACTCACTGTGACTTTTTAGTGTCATAAAAAATGCCAAGGTGCCTCCCCCTCAGGGCCTTTGCACTTGCTGTAACGTCTGCCTAAAATCCCCCTCGTCCACCTCTTCACATAAGCAGCTCCTTCCGTTCTTCAGGAATGAAGTCAGGGTCTCCCTAAAGAAACCTTTCTCCACCACCCTAAGGAAGTCATCCCCTCCAGGGAGTCTCTACCACATCATCCTTTTTATACCCTGTGATTGTTGTAGATACGGATTTGTTGACTTGTTCATGTTTTTTTCCTGCTCTACAGTGCAAGCTGCTGGAGGAAAAGACACCCCCCCCCTTTTCCCAGTCCGTCTTATTTACAGCTGAATCCCCCTCTTCCTAGAACCGTGCCTGGAGCATAATAGGTGCAAGGTGAATATTTGTGTCATGATCAAATGAACAAGACAATGAATGAGTTGGAAAGAACCAGCAGGTAGTCAGGCAGGTATGTGTGTCTGGTTTATCGCATTCCTTATCAACTTGTCAAAGTCTCAACAATTCGCAGTTTTAACAGTGTTTGGATTCAATGACCACATATAATTATACAGAGGAAGCAAGCCGTGAAAAATTCACCTTCATACTTGCATAAAAAATAGGCCCCAATACTTGTTTTTTCAGTAGGAGGATCTGCAATGTTTGAAGAAAAAAAAAAAAAACCCGCTCAAATATTTTAGGAAATCTTTCATGTTAATTCTGGATACAGCTGGGGCCATTTGAATTGCGGCATTGACTAATTGGCCAGTGGGAACCTCAATTAGTCTTGAATAAAGAGCAGGAGATGAATGCCAAGAGGGAGGAAGTGGAGATTCAGATCGGGTAGAGAATCCACTAGGAATCTGCACCTCCTCAGAGGCAAAGATGGAGCCTCCTGAATGAGCCCCCAGGACAGAGGAAGCCTCAGGGGCTCTGCGGCCTTTTCCAAGAAAGGCTTAGAGCAGTGATTCTAAAAACTTGAACACGGCATCGGGATCCACTGGATGGCTCTTTAAACACAGCTCACTGGGTCCCATCTTCAAAGTTTTTGATTCAGGAGGCCTGGGGTGAGGTCCACAAATCTGCATTTCTAACAAGGTCCCATTTCATTCACAAAGCATCTAAGCTGCTAGATGGTTTGATTCCCACCCAATGACTCACACATGGTCGGTAATAAGGCTGGACTTTCAACCGGGGTATCTGACTCCAGGATTAGGCCTTTTTTCACGATGCTGCTTCTCAGCCTAAGCAAATTAAAACTAATTTTAATTTAAGGCTAATTGGTGATACCCTGAGGTGTTATAAGACTGGGCGGAAATTACTCATTAGTTTGAGGTGAGCTGAGCTTGCTCAGACAAAGAAGGCTGATTACAATTTTTCAAAAAATCCTAATGTAAAGTACAACTTTTAGGTGCTTTTCCATCCAAAAAAGATGGTGGCCTTGCTTTCCAAAAGGGTTGGAGTATTTTGAAGTTAATTCAAGCAAAGCATCCATTATTCACAGGAGTCTGAGTAATTTAAGTCGAAAAACCAATTTGACCCCCCCCCTCCAGTTGCCCACATGATTCAGTGAATTTTCTGTCGAGACACCAAGACCAAAGAGGTTCTCTAATATCCCAAAAATGCATGGATCACCTTGAAAATCTCTGAAAAACTAGTAACAAGAAGCAAATGACTGAATTCATAATTGTTTCCATTCTCTAAGCTAAAATTGATGGCCGGGAGAAAGGCATTGAAACCCAGTGCACACTCATACTATTTATAAGGTCTTGATATTTTAGACTCGTATTGCCCCATTCATCCTAGGATCATAAAAATCGTTGTTAAAATTTACACTGTATTAGTCTGATTAACAGCGAGATGCATAAAAATAAAGGATTGAGGAGAAATATTTATTTCACAAGGGTAGGGACTTTAATATACAGAAAGCTGCATAAATCTGCAGATGTTCTAATTAGATTCTGTTGAACTGCTTCAGAATGCAGGATAACATGGATTTACTCTGCCAGCAACTAAGAATAACTTTTCTGATGCGAAAA
>PVKH010031522.1:0-12380 GCA_004027955.1 Chaetophractus vellerosus
GCTTCTTGATATAACAATTTGGAAACACATTTTGTGAGTTTGCATATTTAATCTATCACTTATGAGTTTGGACATAGATACCTAAATGTATATACAAATTTTCTATACAATTTTAATATTTTACATTGTCAGTAGGTTCCATTCCTTCTGTTGAAATTCATTTGCCATTTTGATAATTGATAATACAGAGCTATTTTTTTTAATCTTTTTGCTCTTTCAAAGTTTTCAAAGCATCAGAAATATTATGATGACATTCCTTGGAGTGAGTATTTTATCATTCATTGTTTCTGGTATTCAATTAGTGTTGGAAAACTAAAGAGCAATGTAATCCATGTTAGATTAACACAAATAGGAAAGGTATTATATGGTATATAATCTGATGACATGAGATTCCAAAGCATTTTTAAAACTTATTTACTGGGGGCTGGCTGTAACCCAGTGGATAGGGTGCTGGTACACCACATGAGAGGCCCTGGATTCGGTTCCTGGGGACCTCTCCAAGCGGGCAGACCACCTGAGAAGGCAAGCCACCATGGGCAGGGCAAAAAAGCCACCATGGGCAGGGCAAGCCGCCCGCGAAAGGAGCAAAGTCACCCACGAATGGAGCAAAGCTGCCCGGGAATGGAAGCAGAGCCACCCACAAGTGGGACAAGCCGCCTGCACAGTGAGCTGACTCTGTGCGTCACCGCAGCGGGTGGAGACAAAGCAGACATAGAAGAACACAAAAAGATGAACACACAGCAAGAGCAAGCAGAAAGGGGAGGGATATGTAACAAAAACAAAACAAAACAAAACAAAAAAATACCTTATTTACTTGTCCATATCTGAAAGAAAGAAAGCGGACCCCTATCTAATACCTTATACAAAAGTTAACTCAAAATGTATCAAGGACCTAAATATAAAAACTAGCACCATAAAACTCCTAGAAGAAAATTTAGGAAAACATTTTCAGTATCTTGTGGTAGGTGGTGGTTTCTTGGACCTTACACCCAAAGCAGGATCAATGAAAGAAAAAAAAATAGATAGATGAGAAATTTAACAAAATTAAAGACTTTTTCTGTCAAGCAATTTTGTTAAGAAGGTAAAAAAAGCAACCTACTCAATGTGAAAAAAGTCTTCAGAAACCACATGTCTGACGAGGATTTGATTTCCATGTTATATAAAGAGATCACACAACTTAATGGCAAAATGAAAAGCAACCCAATTAAAAAATGGGCAAAAGTCCCCCAACTTTGCTTTTCCTTTTTAAGATGTTTCTGGTTATCCAGGGCCCCTTACCCTTCCAAGTAAATTTGATAATTGTGGCTTCCATTTGTTTAAAAAATGCTAGTGGTCAAATGTAACATATGGACTATAGTTCGTAGTAATATTTTGATGATATTTGTTCATAATTTGTAATAAATATTTCACAAAAAGACAAGGTGTTGGTGGTGGGATGATGTATGGGACCCTTGTATGATGTTATGCATGTTTGTTTTGCAAGTTCACAACTTTGGCTATACACTTATTGTTTATGTATGTTCATGTATGAATGGCTACACTTCAATAAAATTTTTCAAAATACTGGTGGAATTTTTATCAGGATTGCATTGAATCTGTATATCAGTTTGGGTAGAATTGATATCTTAATGATATTTAGTCTTCCAATCCATGAGCATGGAATGTTCTTCCAACTATTTAGTTCTTTTATGATTCCTTGTAACAAGGCACTGTAATTTTCTGAATAAAAGGCTTTATTTGAAAAAAAAAAAGACTTGAATAGACATTTTTCCAAAGAGTATATACAAGTGGCCAAAGGCACATGAAAAGATGCTCAGCATAACTAGCTGTTAAGGAAATGCAGTTCAAAACTACAATGAGATATCATTTCACAACATACAGAATGGCCATTATTTAAAAACAAAACAACAACAACAACAACAACAAAACACAGAGAACTACAAGTGCTGTAGAAGATGTGAAGAAATAGAAACACTTCTTCACCGTTGGTGGGAGTGTAAAATGGTGCAGCCTCTGTGGAAAATGGTTTGGCGGTTCCTCAAACTGCCGTATGATCCCACAATTTCCCTACTAAGAAGAAATTCAGAAGCACTGAAAGCAGGGATATGAATAGATATTTGCACACTGATATTCATAGTGGCATAATTCCCAATTGCTAAAAGGTAGCAACAACCTAAATGTCCATCAATCAATGAATGGATTTTTAAAAATGTGCTATATAATGTTCAGTGGAATACTATTCAGTTGTAAGAAGAAATGAATCAGGGAAACACATGACAACATGGAGGAACCTTGAGGACATCATGCTGAATGAAATAAACCGGACACAAAAGGAAGAATATTGCATGGTCTCATTGATATGAACTAAATAAGATGAGTAGGCTTATGCATTGGACTATGTAGTGTAGGTTGGTAGGAAATGGAATGTGGATTGAGAAGGGGAGGCTGATGTTGGATTATGTAGAATGTTGAATAAAGTCAATTGTAAATATGTGATAATGGAAGGAATTGATGGTGGCACATTATAATGAGTGTAACAAACAATGTTGATTTATGGATGTGATTATGGCTGAAACAGGTCATTTAAGAAGGTTAATGATAGTTGGTGGGTTTTAAAAAAGTATTTACTGTTGTATTTTAACAGTTTTATTGAGATATAATGCACATACTACACAATTCACCCATTTAAAGTGTACAGTTCACTGGCTTTTAGTATATTCACAGATAGATGCAACCATCAACAAAGTCAAACTTGGTCTATTTTCATCACCTCAGAAAGGATGATCACCTCCCTATAGCCCTGTTCCTCTTCCAAAGCAACATATAATCTATTTTCTGTGTATAGATTTTCCTAGTCTAGGCTAGGAAAATTGCTGGATTTTGTTTCTTAGTATTTAGTTGAGGATTTCTCTGTCCATATATACCTACTTTGAGGATCAGGATAATAATGGCTTCACAAAATGAGTTAAAAAATGTTCTCGTCTCTAATTCTTTGGAAGATTTTGTTAATAATTTTTATTAATTCTTATTTAAATGTTTGGCAGAATTCAGTGGTGAAGGCATCTGGGCCTGCACTTTTCTGTGTGGTTAGGTATTTGATTCCTGATTCCCTCTCTCCTTATGTTTATGTCTACTATTTCTTTAACAATGTGTCTTTCTAGGAATTTATACATTTTGTCTAATTTATTAATTTTTTTAGTGTACAATTGTCCATAGTATTCGTTTATAAACCTTTTTGAAAAATTTTATAAGGTCAGCAGTAATGTCCCCTCTTTCATTTCTGATTTCTAGCAATTCATTCATTTTTCTTGGTCAAAGTAGCTAAAGGCTTATCAATTTTATTGATCTTTTCAAAGAAGCAGCTTTTGGTCTCATTAATTTCTTCTATTTTTTTGTTTGTTTTTTCTTTGTAATTAATTTGCATTATAATCTTTAATATTTCCTTCCTTTTTCTTGGTTTAGGTCGAGTTTGCTATTCTTCCTGGTTATTAAGGTGGAAGTATAAGCTATGGATTTGAGTTTTCTTTCTTAATATAGGTATTTACAGCTATAAATTTCCTTTAAGCACTGCTTTAGGTGAGTCCCATAAATTTTATTTGTTTTCATTCATCTCAAAGTGTTTGCTGTTTTCTCTTTTGGTTTTTGCCTTTTTGATCCAATGGTCATTTAGGAGTATGTTGTTTAATTTCCACATATTTGTTAGTTTTCCAAATTACCCCTGTTCCTTATTTCTAACTTTTTCCATTTGGGATGGAGAACATATTTTCTAGCATTTATCTCCTCTTAAATGTATTTAGATTTGCTTAAGGCCCAAATTATGGTCTAGCTTGGTGATTGTTCCATGTGTACTTGGAATATATATTTTATTATTCATAGGGAAATATTCAGTATTGGAAGACATTAGTTAGGGAAGGTTGGAATTGATTTTGGAATTAGCAGTGAGAAAAGAGAAAGATTTCAATTACAGCTTGGTGGTACAAGGGCTGAGAGAAAAGCCTACTGCCGGTTAAGATTACTTTGGGCATTGCATTGTCTTTGGAGAATATCCAGAACTGTTCAGAGGTGTGGTTGAAGATTTAGAGGATTTTTCCTTATGACAAATGGTGCATTCCAGACTGTACATTGGAAGAATTTTCAAAGTTGAGCATTGGAGATGAGAAATAAAGACTGTGCAGAGAAATATGAGAAGTGCAGACAAACATTGGTAGTAGCTGGAAGTAGAAGGTAAGAGGAGACATGTAATTTTGAAGTCCCTAAAGGTGATTAACACAAACAGATAAAGGGCATGATAATATTGGCTGTGGTGTCCTGAAATTTAAGTGGTGGCAACGCAACACTTTCTGCTGCTACTGTTTGTTGTTGTTGCTTCTTTTATAGTTCATAATTTTTTATTATATTAACCAAATATTTTATTATAAGAAGAATTGTAAAAATATTAAGATATTATCCATAACATATGTATTATTAATACATTCCCCAGAAAGACAAATGCATGAACCAAGCACTATTTTAGGTAGCACTGGGACAAAAAAATTAGTAAGAATTTCCACCCATTTTCCAATTGGCTCAGATTTTTGTCAAGGGAGATAGAGAATAATAAAATTGAAAGCAAGTGCATAATTTGTCAGTAATGAATAGTCTTTCTTGATTTCTATTCAAGATTGCACCAAATTTACTAGAGATAGCAATAAAGAAATAAAACTTCCTAGCTCAAGTTTACATATGGTTATTATGGGTTAACTCCCAATATACAATAAGATATTCTGCATTTCTTTCTCAAGACATAGAATCATAATTCAAAACACTAGCGGTATGGATACCACAAGCCTTTTGTGTTACATCAAAAGATCACATATTTGGCCTTTATAAGGAAGTCTGTCAATATAAATTACCTTGCCTTGTGGTAGGCTAATGAAAAGGGATATTTCAGCACTGGAAACACATACTTTTCTCCTTCCTTAGCTCATCTGGGAGAGCAGAACAAAATGAACACACATTATGACCACGGATATAGAGTACAACTAAATATTAATGGATTTTGATTGGCCCTGCATGTGGAATTCATGGTTTATCTTGACTATGACTGGACTTCAGCAGTGCCCACTGTTGAAGTTTTTCTTTTTCTTTTTTTGCCTTTTATATCTTGCTAAACATAAAATCAGCTATGTGGATATAAGCCAAATCAGAAAGATCCCATATACCAGTTTGTGACTTAAATATTATCTAGGTATATATTTTTTTCCCATAAGTCCTCAGTGTACAGAGATAGTGTATTACTATTTCATTCTCCCCAAAGGAAAATAACTCTCAACGCAACCAGTTGGGACTTACTCTAGGAGTACCAAGAAATGTCTCCATGTAGCATGCATAGAACCTCAAAGTTATTTGTCATCTAAGTCATTCTCTGGCTCTGGACTATTACTACATAACTCTGTTGGTTACTTCATGAGGCCTTATAGCGGTACTCTTCATGATTCTAGCTATTGCAAATGGAGGCAGAGAACTCTCACTTAGTCTCTAAATTATAGTCATTACAAAGCTGTAGCGTTTAACAGAACTTATCAGAAGGAGCACCCAAACAGCTCTTCTCTCACTTCCAAGGCCTGCCACCAACCAGCCTTTCTTCCACTATGGGAGTAATGTGTTCTGCCTCCTGCAGTTTAGGCTCAATTGCATCCAGAGCTCAGGGAGATTCTCCAGTCCATGGTGACCCTTATCAAAATTGACTATTACAGAGAAGAATATCACAAGGACAAATTGTAATTTCTACTGTAGAAATAACAGTTTTATAGCACAATAAATATAGCATCAAGACTTCTCTGGGCAGGCCTTTCCACATAAACATTTTACAAATGTTTAATTGAGGATAGCTTGTATGTAAGAACCCTGTGCAGATGATACTTAAAAGTCAACGCCCAGGATACAATGTACCTTTATTTACAAATCTCATCAGATATATTGGGATTCATTTCTGTGATTGAGGGCCCTTCCTGAGTAGTCTTTAATTAACATTTGCTTTGGGCTTCTTCCCATGGTTCTTTGACCTGAGATCAGGGAATCCAGTATTCCTTTCTCCTACTCAGCCGATACTTTTCCCAGTAACAAAAATGTCCATCCTCTTCTTTGTGTTCTACCTCATAGGATAAGATATTTTAGTTTGGTAGGAAGAATTTTAAATATACGATAAAAGGAACTTTTTCCATATAAGGTGGTACTGTGTGGATCAGCAAATGCAAACAAAGCTGTGTGATATTTAGTAATTCCTTACATGGTGCATAGCCAAGCTTTTCAAGCTTTTTGGCTTTGCTATTGAGTTGGGAAAAGTGAGTCTTTGTGATAGTTTTAGGTGGGGTGCAAGAAGCCAGCAATGGAATCATATTTTTGTTTGAGGTGATACTCTAACTCATATATTATTCTTACCAAATCTATGCATAAAATACAACCCATTGACAAAAATCTTCATTTTAAAATAATTGTATTATTAATTAAATTTATGACATATATGAGTTTTTGTGTAAATTTTAAAAGTATAAAATTTTAATGAATTATGAGTAAAATATTTACAATTTTTAAATGCACATCAAACTTTTTTCCATTTTTAAAGTTACATTTCTGTCTCTTCCTAGACAGTTGGTGATTTATTTATTACCTGTTTTATCATTTGGTGTACAATATGAACTAATTAAAAGCAGGATCTATCTTTTTTGATGATTTTTAAAATTTATTTATTTATTTACTTATTTATTTATGTACCTTAGGATCTATCGTTTTGTATTGCCTGTTTAGTTCAATCAGGTCTTGTGGGAAGCAGTTATGTTAGCCAAACATAGCTGTCAGAAGAGTTCTGTGACTTCTAATAATAGTTCAGCTCCAATATCCTTGCTGATCTCATTCATTGGCTTGGAACAGTGCTGTCTTTGATTTGTGAAAAAGAATGGACTTGGTGAAAATATGTTTAATAGATTTCAGAGCATAGCAGCTGGGTCCTTGTTCAATTATACTCCCATCCTCATGGCCAGCAAGGTCCATTACTTGTTCTGTGCAGATGTACTTCTACACCAAGATCCAGGGATCAGCTCTTCTGTGGTCCTTGCAGCCATTTTCTTAGAGAAGAAACTAATAAAAACAGAGTTTGTTAGTATGAACGACATCTCCCATTAATGGAGTTGATCTGGACCAACCTACACCTGTTACTCATCCCTTTCTTCCTCTATAATCCATTCTAAATGCAACACAATCTCAGCTATCACCTCAGAGGTCATGCTGGCTTACCTGTAGAGGTACTCAAACTTTCATTCTTGAAGGGTCTGATCCCTTGATAACCATAGCCTTCTCTGTCCAGGGGAGCTGCACATGTTCATTCACTTTTGCAGCGTGGAAAGAGAGTACGGATTGGGCAGGTGATACTCAAGTGGATTGACTGGGTTCCAGGTATTTTCTCCCTACCCCATTGTATGAGAACAGCTACTCTTCCTCCTACTAATCAGGGTCAATTACCTCTGGAGCGCCTTGCTGGAATTCAGAAATTGTAGTCAAATGAGACCCTTGCTGTGTTCCTGCTCTGATGCTATGCTGTATGGGATTCCAAGCCTCTGTGCCAGGCATTCTGCAAAGAAAAACCAATACCTGGAATAAATCTTTATTACTCTGAGGAAAAGCTTCTAGCCCTTCCAGAAGCCCATTTGGATCTTCCAAGAGGCAGATGCTAAAATTGGATTCAATGTGCAAGGATTTTATTAGGGAAAATTTCTGGAAGTCTGATGCCAGTGAAGGTGATAGTAGATAAGGAAGTTTGGTGGAAGCTTTACAGATAACAGGCAATCTAATGAAAGTTCATCAAGATGACAGGGGAGTTCTTGAATCAAAGATGGCATCAGAAAAGTACTGTCTGCCATTAAAGGGCTTGGCTTTATATTCATATCATACTCAGTTGTTGGCTGAGAGACATCTGTGGAAAGCATGGCCTTGTAACAAACATGGAAATCCATTTCGGAGCATGGCAGCTGGGGCTACTGATCAATTATGCTCCCTGCAGTTGGAGATCTGCCAGTATATTTTCATTACTGCCTTACCATTCTTTTTATTTACTAATTGAATTCTATTAAAAGTTATACTTAAAGTTTGCCTTAATAAATAATAAAATTGATTTAATTGAATTTGTTACAAAGGTATATTTGAACCTAATTTTTATAAGTGCTTTTAGAACCTATTTATGACTTGCAGAAGAAATCCACAATTTTATATTATAACCTATTCTTATAGAAAAAACCTTATCCATCTGCTATATATCTTCTATTACCAGAGGAAATTCTTAAATCTTTGTGTTCTTTCCAAAGAAGCCAATCCATTCTCACAGGGTGATAAATTTCAATCATGAATACTGTTCAAATTAACAGTTATAAGAAGTATGTGTTTCTCCTGGAGTATGAACTCTGCCTATAGGAACTGTATATTATAATGGCAGGAAATCAATACAAAGAGAGAGAATTCACAGAATTCTCTAAATAATATTTTAATACCTCATATTTCAATATTTAGTATTATATGATAACAAGGAAGGATAAATTTTGAGAACTAAATTAGAGTTATTATAAAAACTTTCATAAAACATTAGCCTATATTTTACACAAAAACTACCAAATATCAATATAAAGACTGAATAGGTACATTCTTTGAATGGAATAGTTTTTAAAAATATATTTATTTATTTATTCCCCCTCCCCTGCCCCCATTGTTTTGCACTCGCTGTCTGCTCTCTGTGTCTATTTTCAGTGTATTCTTCTGTGCCTGCTTGTTGTCTATTTAAGCAGCACCAGGACCCAATCCTGGGACCAGCTTGCCTTTCACCAGGAGGCCCCAGGAATCGAACACTGGACCTCCTATATGATAGACGGGAGCCCAATCACTTTAGCCACATCCACTTCCCTGGAATAATCTTTTGAAGTACTTTTGGAGATTCCTTCATCACCTTCCTCTCCGTAACATGGTTTGAGAGAGCCAACATACTGTGTATGTCACATTTCTTTCATATATTGTGATTTTTTAATTTTGTATTTTAATATAAAATTTTAAAAATCATTTAAGGTAGAGTACCTTGCATATGTGTATATATTTGTCTGAGTGTAAGGAGAAAATTTTACTGATTTTTAAAATAAACATATTAATATAAAATAATACTTTTTAAAATGAGATATATACATATTTAGGTATATATTACATTTTATTTCTTGGGAAAATTTCTAGAAGAAACTTAAAGCTATAGCTAATGCATAAGAATTGATCAGCCTTTTCAATTGCAAAGTTGCTCTGCATCTTCTTTCAAATATAACACACTTCTCTCAAATTTCACAAGATGGTGCTATGTATTAAATAAAATAAATTTTATGTTTGTAATGGTTTGTTCATTTTAATGAACTATCTCTTTTTATTATCATTTTGTTATATTATTGAATATAAAAGAGGAAACTGGCATTATATGACTTTTTTTAAATGGCATTTATAGACCTCATTTATGGAGAGATATAATTGGCACAAGTGATGAGAAAAAATGAAAAGTACAGAATTCTTCCTCCTAACGTGACTGGTGGGGTTGTTTAATGATGTGTGAAAACTTATCATATTTGTCATGGTTCCCATTCACCTTAAAGTGTCATCATATCTTTTCTTTGATGACTAATTAAGTCATAATTCATATATTCCATATAAATCTTTTCTAGATGTGCAGAAATTATTGATATATACTAATTGAGCATACAGAATGAATCTGATGAACCATAAGAAATGGAGGCACTTAATTTTAAATTGTGTATCACAGGTGTAATCAGGCAGAGTTTATTGAGATCCCTGTCAGGGAAGGTCAAATGAAAATCTTTGAAAGTGATAGAAGCATTATTATTGATACTTAAAAATAATTACATCTATTTAAAGGTTATGTCACTCAATAATTATTTTTTGATAAATAAAAATTAGAAAATTTTAGTATTCTGGCTAACAGGGCAGTCCATTGCAGAGAGTTTAATTATTTTAGTCAATATTTAGACACTATTATTTACTGGGCTGCAATGTTTCCTAAGAAATCAAGGCAGACTTTGAACTAGAGTGGGTGTGGAAGAAAAGTATACCTCTTGAATCAAAGAGGATCATGACTTGTTTTTCCTTCTGATTTATCTATAGAAGCAGCATTTTTTAACATTGTAGAAAGGAAAAAAATTGTTTTGTCCTTCATTCTACTATTTTATTCTGATTGGCCATAAGTTTCACTTCCCTCCTTTGCCAAGAGCTCTCTGAACCTGGGACTGTCAACTTCTTGGATCTGCCTGCTATTCCTTTTCTATGTTTCACACAGATTTCACTGCACACTGATTCTATTTTGGGGCAGTTCTCAAGTCACATAAATTTAATATCTGCATTTCTTCCTTTCCACCAGTGGTCTCTCTACATAGGGCACATTTTTCTTAGATCCTCTTCTGACTGGGTTCTTCTTTTAAGCCAAGTCTCAACTTATATGTGAATTTCTTAATGAAACCTTCCATGACTCCCTGAAATAATGTAACCCTACAAGCCCCTCCATGTAACTCTATCACATGATCCAGTTTATATTATTCCGAGCACTTATGGTTATCTAAAATTAGTTGGGGTATTTATATATTTACTATTTATTGTCTGTCATTTCCCACAAGACTGTAAGCACTAAAAGAGGAGGATACTTTTGTCTATTGTCCAAAGACTTGTTTCCAGTGTGATGTGGTGGGTTGAAATTGTATGCACCACAGAAAAAACGTGTTCTTAAATCTAATCCATTACTGTGGGTGTAAACCCATTGTAAGTAGAATCTATTGATGAAGATACTTCAGTGAAGATGTAGGCCACCTCATTTAAGATGGCTCTTTTTTTTACTGTTGTGTTTTTTTTAATTTTGAAAGAAGCTTCAGATTACATAAATGATGCATCAAAATTATAGGGGAATTTTCAAATACCCCATCCCCTCACCATCCCACACATTTCCCCATTAACGACATCTTTCATTAGTGTGGTACATTTGTTACAATTGATGAACACTTATGGAAGCATTGCTACTAAACATGGTCTATATACATTAGAGTTTATACTTTGCAATGCACAATTTTATAAGTTTTGAACAAAATGTATAATAGCTTGTATATGTCATTGCAATGTCATGAAGGACAAATCCAATGTCCCCAAAAATGCCATTTTACACCTATCCTTCACTTTCCCTCCCCTCAGAACCTCTGGCAGATTCTGTCTTTATGTCAATGTTACAAGTTCTTCCATTTCTAGAATAATAATAAGTCTACTTTAGTCCATATTGGCATTCCCACTTATGTTTGTTCATTCTTCAATCTTGAGGATTTGGGGATGGTGATGCCACTCTGTTTCTGATTGAGATGGGGCTTAGATCCCATGGGGCAGATGGATAGAACTGTCTTGCTTGAAATTGTAGATACATTCTGTTTTTGGGGATGGGTGTTGTCCATCATCATCCTTTTGTTAGTTGTCCTGGGTGAGTCTGATAAACTTTAAGAGTAGGTGTTGCAACTCTGCTCAGATTCAGGGCTCAGCTGGCATATGAACAGACCCAATATTTAAATCTCTGGGACATTGATTTAACTAGTATAGTGCTAATTATAGGTTCAAATAAAAGGGGCAGAAGAGCCATATGTGGGGAAATTATAAATGAGTCTAACTCCATTACATTGAGGAGCATATATTCCAAAATAAAGTCAACTGACAATGTGCCAAATCCTGAGATTGTCTGCCCTGCCTATAGTGTCCAGATGTCTCTAGAGTTCTCAGGAGCCCCACTGTTTGAGGCACTGTTTACTTTGGCAGTCAGTGAGATCCTGTTGAGTCATGCATAAGTGGGTGGTCTCTGGAATGACCTCCTGACTCATGTTGAAATATCGTATCCATAAAAACTCATTTGTATTTAGTACTCCCCCTTTTAATCAAGGTTTTTTTCCAAATGCATCACTAGTTGATGGTTGGTAATAATCCCTCAGTGCCAAGGAGGCTTATCCCCAGGAGTCATGTCCCATGCTAAAGGGGAGGTAGTGCATTTATATGCTGAATCTGGCTTAGAGAAAGTCCACCTTTAAGCAACAGGAAAGCTTTCAGGAGGTAACTCTCATGCAGTATATATAACTAGGCTAAGTTTCAATTTCACAAGAACAAAGGTTCATAAGTACAATCATCAATATCAAGGGTCTGGCATCTTGGTCTGTCTTTCTTTGCTAGGCACTGACCATATACTCTAGAGATTCTTGACACTCTATTAGAGAATGTAGCAGGACACTCCAGGATGAAAATTCAGTATTTTATTGGTTATTGTATGGGTCTCCACCCACTGAGACAACACCTCA
>PVKH010031523.1:0-12312 GCA_004027955.1 Chaetophractus vellerosus
CCCTATATGTTCATTGTGAGTTTTTTGTAGCCTAAAACTCCTTTGAAATAAAGTTAAAAAAATAAGAAGACACTAATAAGGGATGTTGTTGATGTGGGAAAGTGTGGAAGGAGAGAGAGTGGGGCATATGGAAATCCCTTATATTTTTGTAACATTTATGTAATCTCAGCTTCTTTAAAAATAAAAAAAAAATAATTAAAAAAACTCCAAAGCAGGGGGAAGACACTGGGGGAAGAAACAGAAGAAATTGTAAACATACATAAAAGATAACAGATCTTACAGTGGTGAAAGGAACAATGCAAGAATTTTTTTGGCTTTGTTTTTTGGGAGGTTTTGGATTACAGAAAAATTACAGCTATGGCGGGAGAGGTTCATTGGTGCAGGGTGTCAGTGGTGTGGGGATGAGCGGGGACAGAGGCACCTGGGGCATGATTCTATGGCATATGAATGTTCATGTGGCCACAGGGTGTTATCTCAGTGGGTGCAGACCCACAAAATAACAAACAAATTATTAAATTCGCATCAAGAGTCCTGCTACATTCTCTAATGGAGTGGCGAGAATCTCCAGAGTACATAGGCATTGCCTACTGAAAAAGGACTGACCAATATGACCAGGCATTTGATATTAAGCTTTAAGTTATGAACATTATTCTTGTAAAATTGAAACTTAGCCTAGTAATATATATTGCCCAAGAGTTACCTCCTGAAAACCTCCTTGTTACTCAAATGTGGGCTCTTTCTAAGCCAAACTCAGCATTTAAGCTCACTCCTTTCCCCCCAGCATAGGACATGACTCTTACGGATGGACTTCCCTGGAATTGAGGTATTATTACCAAGTGCTAACTAACACTGCACTTGGAAAAAGACCTTGACCAAAAGGGGGAAATAGTAAATACAAAAAAAGTTTTTCTGGATAAAAGATTTCAAAATGAGTTGGAAGGTCATTCCAGAGGTCAGGCTTATGCATATCTCAGGAGGATCTCACTAACCCCTATGGCAAACAATGCTTCAAGAAGGGGGCTGATGAGGGCTCTAGAGATATCTGGACACTATTAGCAGGGCAAAAAGCCTCAGGAAATCAGTACCCCATTTGTGGGCCTTACTTTGCATTGTGTTTTAACTTATCTCCCCAATGTAAGAGTTAGACTCATTTATAATTTCCCTACTTATGGTTCTTCTGTCCCTTTTATTTGAACCTATACTTAGCACTATACCCATTAAATATATGTCCCCAGAACTTAAATCTTCAGTCTATTCACATGCCGGTTGAGCCCCAAATCTCAGCAGAATTGCAGACAACATCTACTCTCAGTTCATTGGACTTGCCCAGGACGTCTAACAAAATGATGATGGACAACTCCCAACACCCCCCCTCAAAAAAAAAGAGAGTATCTACAACTGCAAGCAAAGCAGTTCCATCCATTTGCCCTATAAGACCTAAACCCCCTCTCAATCAGAAGCAGAGTGGGCATCACCATCCCAAAATCCCCAAGATTGAGGAACGAACAAACATAAGTGGGGAATGCAACCATGGAAAGCATAAACTTATTAATATTGCAGTAATGGAAGAATATGTAGCACTGAGATGAAAATAATGAAAAATTCTCACACATATTGGTTGATAGTCAAGAGGAGGTGTTTTTAAAATATGTGTTCAAGGATTGTGACTCTGAAAAAATGAAAATTGAGCAAAGACTTAGAAGAAATGATGGTGGCAGTCATGAAGAGACCTGGGTAAAGAATAATCCAGAGGGAAAGAGCAAGTGAAAATGACCTGAGGAAGAAGCAAGCATGGAAATTCCTAGAAAGAGTAGGTCCATGCACTGGAGCAGCTGAGAGGAGCAGTAAAATCCCATTGATGACAGTTAGTAACCAGTTCTGTTTTCAGCTCTTGGAAATTAAAAGGACAAACAGAAATGTATATGAAAGCTTTCTTTTATAAAGAAAAATGGATAAAGGAAATAAGACACAACTAGGAAAGAGTGTTTGCTTATACTTATAGCAGCTAAATTATTCTGAGTGGGTAGAGAAATAAGATAAAGTAGTAAATTAACTGAAAGTGAAAGGGTGAAGTTCATTTTCTCCAATATTGCCAAAGGTGTTGAGACAAGTTTGACTCATTTATCCTATTTTTCAATCTAAGTCAATAAAAGCATGTGTGGTGCTTACTTCAGAATGATACAGAGAAGAATAGCATGGCCCTTGTGAAAGGATGACTCACCAATTCATGAAGTTTTGATATTTTTGAGAAAACATCCAATAAGCATTTGATTTCAATTCTATATAAAGAGATTATGCAAGTCAACAATGGAAGAGAAAGCAATCCAATTTAAAAATGGGCAAAAGACTTAAATAGATATTTCTCCAAAGAGGAGATAGAAAAGGCCAGAAGGCACATAAAAATGTTCAATATTCCTAGCTATTAGGGAAGTACAAATCAAAACGACAATGAGGTAACATCTCACACTGCATAGAATAACCATTACTAAAAAATGAGAAAACAATAAGTGCTGGAAAGGCATTTCCTCAGGAGCCAAATATAGAATTGCTATATGATCCAACAATTCCTCTCCTAGGAATATATCCAGAAGAACTGAAAATTGTGACATGAACAGACATTTGCACACCGATGTTCATAGTGGCATTATTCACAATTGCCAAAAGATGCAAACAACCCAAGTGCCCATGAACCAATGAATGAATAATCAAAAAATGGTATATATATCCGATGGAATACTGTGCTGCAGTAAGAAAAAATGAAATTGGGACACATATGATAACATGGATGAATCTTGAAGACATTATGCTAAGTGAAATAAGCCAAACACAAAAGAACAAATATTGCATTGTCTCACTAATATGAACTAAATGAGTAGAATACATGCATGAAGTTAAAACCTAGAGTATAGATTAGGAAATAAGAAGAGGGCTGCAAAGGAGGACTAATGCTTATTATATATAGAACGTTTCATTGATTTGACTGTAAAAGAGTTGAAATGGATAGAATTGATGGTAACACATTATAGTGAGTTGGAGATGGTTTATAAATGGGATTGTGGTAGGGATGTAAATGTCAATTAAAAGAAAGCTAGAGAATAATCCAGGCACTGTATAGCACAGTGAAACCAGAGGTGGATGAGAATTGTGGTTAATAATAAAAATGCAAGAATGTCTTTTGTGAACTAGAATGGAAGTATGTCACTATTTCAGCATGGTAAGAATGTGGAGAAGCATGGGGAAAATACAATTAATGTAACCTATGGATTAACAGCAATACTGTGATATTCTTGCACCAGTGCCAAAGATGTACTGTCTTAATAATAGGAGGAAAAAATATGCCAAAAGTAGGCTATGGACCATAGTCAGTGGTAATAGTCTTATGATATTATCTTATAATCTATAACAAATGTTCTACAACATTGTGGTGTGATTGTGAAGTGGGGTTATATGAGAATTCTACACATGTGCATGATTGTTTTTTAAGTTCACAACTTCTGTAATAAAAATATATTTTTTAAATGTAGAAAACAGTTTTCATTTAAAAATTCATTCTAGGGAGTGGGAGTAGCTCAGTGGTGTGAGCATCTGATTTAAAAAATAACACATATGTGGTTATTGAAAATGCTATTCATTGCATCCTCATCAGAGTCATCATACAAACTATTTAATTTGTTGTGTGTGTGTATGTGTGTGCATTTGTGTTCATGTCTATATATCTATGTATCTATGCCTATACCTATATATTGGTAGATATATTCATATATTTACACAATACATATATACCATTTTAAATAAGGTAATAATCAAATCCTTAAATTTCATTTGTTGGCACACAATTCCTAAAGGGTTTCTAGAGTATCTTAGTCCTTCCATTGAAATTTCCTCCATTATCCTGAATTTCGATAAGGTTTCTAACTGAAAATGAAAGCAAGTGAAAAAGCCCTGGGATGGCAGCACAGCAGGATGATTGAGGACCAGCTATGGTACTGCCATGCCTGGGAGAGGTGACATGACTCCCGGTTTCCACTAGAGTCATTTAAACTTCTGCCATTCTGAAAATTCGTTCAGTTATCACTTCATAGTGCTGACTTTTAGTTAGACAATTCTCTCCAGAGCAAGGAACATTCAGATAACAGAGAAAACACTATCTTCAAACTTTATATTCTGTTATTAAATGTATGTACACACATCTTGCATCATTTTTCCTCCTGCCATCACATTATAAAACTCTCGCAATCCTGACTGGCTCCTACTTTTTCACAAATCCTGCAAGTGCCTGTTATACATTGTATTTCTGGGAGCTACCATGCCGTTCATATTTGTAGAGATGTGTCTGTCCAGCATTTTCTTCGAAGAATTGATGTAACTTAAAATTTTTCACCTAGGAAAATGATCCATGTATGATTCAAATTTTTATGAAAATGTGGTAGTGCTTAAGGCACCCAATAAAAGCGGTGTATGAATGTTTCTCATAAGGAATGAAAGCCTCTTTTAAAATGATTCTAGTCATTTCTGAGATTATTGCTCTAGTAGAAAACAAATTTTTATTATTACTGTCCCATCCAATTTCTTTTCCTTAAGTGGAAAAATGAATAATTCTCTATTTCACTAGGTACATTTCCAAATAAACAAATATACATAGGCAAACCATCAAAATGAAATTAATGGTTCCAGGAAGATGGCTTCAGAGTAAGAAGGGCACAACTGTATCAAAAAACAAAGGAGGATGGCAAAATGCTGTCTGATGGTCCTGTTTTGGGCTCTGCAGACCAGGAGAGTACTGCACACCCCCTAGGAGGGTGAGAGATGAAGAAGTAAAAAGAAATGGTGAGTTACTAACACCTGTGCTTGGGTACAGCACCCATGCCCCACCCTAAAGGTGAACAGCCGGGATACAGCCTGGGGCTCACTACAGTCAAGTGAGAAGATAATAGTCATCTTCTTCCTTGGGAAGAGGGAGGATGGAGCCAAGGGCAGAGAGTGGTTTCTCTTCTGTGAATTTGGCCAATAGGGTCCACTTTGAATCTCAGCTCTGGACAGACCAGAATCACAGGCAAGTGGAGATTCAGAGTCACCTCAGGAGAAAGATTAATGGATGTGCGCCCTCTGCTGGCTTGCCAGTTAACTGCATGGAGGAAAACTGCTTTTAGGCATCTCTTGACTCTTTCACAAAGTGTTAAGAATATGTTAAAACACAGGAAAATTACAACTAATATAACTTATAGATGATAGTTAACAGTAATATTGTAATATTTTTGCAGCAATGGCAAAGAAGATATTATTTCAATTCTAGGAGACAACTATAGATGGTATGGATTTCTCCTTTTGGAATAATGAAAAATACTAAAATTAACTAAGATGATGGCAGCACAACTCTGTGATGTAAATGAGATCCACTAAGTTTACACTTTAAATGGATTGTGCAAAACATGAGTCTGTTTAATCTAGGGAATCTACTGCTGGAATTTTGACTGTGATTTAACAGGAGAAATAGAGAATATTTTATCATGATCTATAATAAATGCATTACACTAAAATGGGATGTTAATAATCATGTAGGTTGAGGGAAAATAAACCAAATGTAAAATGTGGGCTAAAATTGGTAGTAATATTTTGATAATTCTCTTCCATAGTTTGTAACCAAAGTTTCACAACAATACAAGCTGTAGGTGATAGAGTGATGTATGAGAGCCCTGTAATATGATATGTGTATTTGTTTTGTAAGTTCACAACATTTGCTATACATTTATTTAGTATGCATGTTCAGGTATGAATGATATGCTTCAATAATATTTTATTTTATAAACAGGAAATTAATGTTTGAGCTGGAGAAATTTGTCTTACTTCTCAGTGTCCCATGCTTCATGGAGATTTATGTTATAAATGTTGCTCTCTGTTTCAAGTCTGGGACTTCTGTTTATCATTAAATGAAAACTTGAAAAGTTTGGAAAGTATAAAATACATTTTCACTTATATAGCATTTGAATCTCTTCTGAGTGTGGTGGCATTAAATAACAGATATATTAAGCTTTATTGCTTTTCCTCATTTATTGTATTCCCAAAGATTATATGTGATGTTGAGAAAAGTTCCAATCTTGACAAAAGGAACCATTGCATTCACCATTATTTTAGGTATTCTATCTTAGATCAGATTTATGATGTTTGATAAACTATTAGTCTAGTCTTAAGGCAATGCCACTTTTATTATACTCATGAAGTTTATCTCCAGCATGAATTCTCAGATACAGTATAATAGTTTGGCATGGTTAGAGGCCTTCCCACAGTCAGTAGAGTGATGTGATTCCTCTCCAATATACATTTTCTCATGATGGTTATAGTCAATCATGTCCAAAGGCAACTGCTATTTATTATACTCATAGTTTCTCTACAGTAGGAAAACTATTTTATTGTTTTAGTTGATGTTATTGTGAAAAGCCTCATAATCCTTTGTATATATGCAGAGTAGTTCTAATATCTGAATTCTTTGAAGTCATAAAAGTTGAGAATCTTTTGGAAAGCCTTCCTATATTCATTGCATTCAATAGTTTTCATGTATCTATATATTAGACAATTTATTGACCTTCTAAGTGTCTTTTTAATTTTATTTATACTGAACATTTTCTTCTCACTCAGATAATATTCATTTAAAAAGAAATTGTGCCTGTAGACTACTGGATTTTACACATTTTACACATCATAGGTCTGCCCTGTATCATGCAATTTCTTCTGTTAAACAAAAGGACTAAAATCTTTCTCATATTAATTACAATTCCTAGGTTACTTTCTATTTCAGAATACTTTGTTTAGTGAGAAGGTATTTCATTTGATAATTTTACCATGTCCATAAGTATGATGTCCTGTCTTCATGGAGAGATAATCCTGTTGGGCAAAAGAAACTAACTTCTCATGGATTTTCTTATAAGGTTTGGTATGAAAAAAATCCCATCCACTTACAAAACCCTATTATTGACACTTAGCATTGGTGTATTAGTCAGCCAAAGGGGTGCTGATGCAAAATACCAGTAATCTGTTGGTCTTTATAAAGAGTATTTATTTGGGGTAGGAGTCCACAGTTACCAGGCCATAACGTGTAAGTTTCCTCCCACACCAAAGTCCATTGCCACGTGTTGCAGCAAGACAGCTGCCCAGGTTTGCCAGGGTTCAGGCTTCTTGGGTTCCTCTCTTCCCAGGGCTGTGTTTCTCTCCAGGCTTAGAGCCTCTGTTTCCTCCACAAGGTTAGCTGTAGACTATGAGGCTCTCTAGGCTTTGCTTCTCTCCACAGGCCATCTGTAGACTCTCAGGTGAATGGCTCATCTCTATCCCAGGGTCTTCTCTGCTTCCTCATGAACAAGTCCTCTTACTTCCTGGGGCTCCAGCTCAAGACTCCAACATCAAATCTCCTTCAAACTGCTGCCTCTGTCCTTTGCATTGCCTTTTATATTTGATTCCTGCACTCACCAAGGAGTGGGGCTCAACGCTCTACTGACATGACCCAGTCAACACCCTAATCATAACTTAATCATGCCCAGATTAACAGATCCATTTACAAGCATGATTCAATATCTATTTTTGGAATTCATAATTACATCAAACTGCCAAACAGCTACAATTGGTATAGTACCTTTATTACAACTGATGAAAGACTATTACAATATTATTGTTAACATTAGTCCATAGTAGTCATTGTATTTTTCCTATATGCCACTCTATTATTAACACCTTGTAATAGTACTGTAAATTTCTTTTAGCTCATGAAAGAACATTCTTGTATTTGTGCTATTAACCACAGTTATCAACCACAACAGGGCTCAATATATTATACAGTCCCATGTTTTATCCTCTAGATTGCCTTCTAGTGACATAAATAACCCTAAACTTCCCTCTTTCAACCACAAGCACATAATTCAGTACTGTGAATTGAACTCACAATACTGTGCTACCATCATCTCTACCCATTTCCAAACATTTGCAATCAACCTTATTAAAAATTCTGTACAAAAACCAGCAAGATGGTGGTTGAGTAAGGAACGCCTAGCTCATGCTACCATGCAGTTAGTAACTACCAGAGTTAGCTACAGTACATGTTTGGGGTCTCCAGGAAACCAGAAGAACATCCTGCATCATCCTAAAAGAATGGAAGTGTAGACTTCCCATCTGCAGAGGAGATTCATAAGTAGAATCTTATGAATCTACTTAAGAGTATAGATGCCGTGGAGACTGGTGTCTATACTCCACTGGCAGCACAAGCCACCCTGGGAGCTATTCCATGACTGATATTGGAAGCTCCACTTCCCAAAAATGGGGGAGGAAGAGATGGTTGGGTAACAACTTCAGCTACTGATTAGTAAATTCAGCAAAATAAAGTATAATCCTAAGAACAGCTAAAGTTTGAACCTGTCCAATTCAGAAAGAGGCTGGTAGCCACCATTTTAACTCTGCCCCTGGCATAAGGGGAAGCAGGGTGGACTGAAAATCACAGTGCTGGTAAGGATTGTCTTCTTTCCATCCAGATCAGATTGCAGCTCTAGCCTAAGCCCCAGTCCCACCTCCAGCAGGGAAGAAAAGCTGGGGGGTATCTGTGCCAGCCTCTCCAGGAAAATACAGGCCAGACCATGGAGGCTGGTGATCATCCTACTCTGACAGCACAAGCCACCTCAGGAACTATTATGTGGCTGGAGTTGGAAGCTCCATTTCCCAAAAACAGGGGAGGAAGAGACAGTTGGTCACTGACTAATATATCTGGCTGGCTAAAGTATAACTCTAAGAACAACTAAAGTTTGAATGTGTCTAAGTTGGAAAGAGATCAGTAGCTTCCAGGATGTGGGGAAGCCAGGCTAAATGAAAATCACAGTGATGGTAGGGATCAACTTCTTTATACCTAGAGCAGACTGCAGTCCTAGCCAAGGCTTCAGCCCTACCTCTGGGAGGGAGGAAGCTGGAGGGACCTGCACCAGCCTCGGTTATATCAGTAAAAGTAACTAAAAGTCTCAAAAGAGCGATGAAAATAAAATATGACAGATAAAACCCAAAAGTCAAAATGGGTGAAATAAGAACTGCCTTTAGAGTAATAACATTGAATGTTAATGGATTAAACTCCCCAATCAAAAGACACAGATTGGAGGAATGGATAAGAAAATATGAGCCTTCTCTATGCTGTCTGCATGAGACTCACCTTAGACCCAAGGATACCAATAGATTGAAAGTGAGAGGCTGGAAAAAGATATTCCATGCATGCAGTAACCAAAAAAATGCCAGAGTATCTATATTTATATCAGATGAAATAGACTTTAAAAGGCATAGTAATTTGCAATCTAAGAAGGAAGTCAGAAAAAAATTCCATTGACAATAGCAATTAAAAGAATCAACTATTTAAGAATAAACTTACCCAAGGATGTAAAGCCCTTGTATTCAGAAAACTACAAGGCATTGTTAAAAAGAAATTTTAAAAGATCTAAATAATTGGGATAATATTCCATGCTTATGGATTGGAAGACTAAATATCATTAAGATGTCAATTCTACCCAAATTGATATACAGATTCAATGCAATCCCAATAATAAAATATCCACCAGCATTTTAAAAAATAAATGAAAAACACAATTATCAAATTTACTGAATAGACAGAAACATCTTAAAAAGAAAAACAAAAGTTGGAGGACTCTCACTTCTGGGCTATAAATCATACTACCTAGCTACAGTGATAAAAACAGCATGATACTGGCATGAACACAGACACATAGATCAATGGAACCAAATTGATGGTTCAGAAACAGACCCTCACATCTATGGCCAAGTGATTTTTGACAAGCCTGTCAAACCCACCCAGCTCAGGCAGAACAGTCCATTCAACAAATAGTGGGGGGAAAACTGGATATCCATTTCCAAAAGAGAGAAAGAGGACCCCTATCTCACACCTTATACAAACATTAACTCAAAATGGATTTTAAAAATCTAAATATAAATGCAAGAACCACAAATCTACTAGAAAATGTAGTAAAACATTTTCAAGATCTAGTGGTAGGTGGTGGATTCTTAAAGGAGATAAGGGGAGGACTGAGATGGACTACAGATGATTAATGTATGTAGAAGTTTTAATTAACTTTACTGTAAAAGTGTGGAAATGGATAGAGTTGATAGTAAAACATTATAGTGAGTAACAGTGGGTTTATAAATGGGAATGTGGCAGGAAAGGGTAGACTAAGGATGTAAATGTCAATTGAAAGAAAGCTAGAGAATAATCTAGGGACTGAATAACACAGTAAACCCAAAGGTAGATGAGTTTGTGGTTGATGATATAGATGCAACAGTGTCCTTTGTGAACTACAGCAGATGCATGACATTATTGCAGCATGGTGGGAATGTGGATAACCATGGGAAAAATAGAACTGGAGTGACCTATGGACTGTGGTTAACAGCAATACTGTATTATTCATGCATCTATGCCAAAGATGTACTGTGTTGATAATGGGAGAGTATGGAAGAAATGTGCCAAATGTACACACTGGACCATGGTTAGTGGTGATAGTCTGTTGATATTATTTCATAATCTGTAACAAATATTTCACCATGGTGTGGTGTGTTGATGGAGGGGTGTTGTATGGGAATTCTGCACATGAGCATGATTGTTTTGTAAGTTCACAACTACCATAATAAAAATATTTTCTAAAAATAATAATAGGTGGTTGGGGGGAAAATTCACCAAATGTAAGATATGGACTATAGTTAGTAGTAAGATTTTGATGATATTCTTTCATAACGTGTAACAAATGTCTCACAATGCATGGTGTTGGTGGTGGGTTGATATGTGAGAATGCTGTATGATGCTATGCATGTTTGTTTTGTAAGTTCATGACTTTACTTTATACACTTATTGTTTATGCATGTTCATGGATAAATGATATAAAAATTAAAATAATAATATTAATAGGGTGGGTTGAGGGGAAAATACACCAAATATAGGATACTTTTGTTAGTAGTAATATTTTGAGGATGCTCTTTCATCATTAGTTAAAAATATTTCACAACAATGTAAGGTATTGGTGGTAGGGTGAGGTATGGGAGCCCTGTAAGATGTTATGCATGTTTGTTTTGTAAGTTCACAACTATTACTATATACTTATTGTTTATGTATGAGTGATATGCTTCAAAAAATTTTTTAAAAATAAATAAAAATTCTGCACACATTAAGTATGCTATTTCCTGGTAAGCTATACTTTAGAATTTAACACCACACATTTACTCATTATAATTAGTTCATATTAGTGAGACCATAAACTGTTTATCCTTATTTGTCTAGCTCATTTCACTCATATTTTCCTCAAGATTCATCCATATTTATTTTTTTGTTTTTTGTTTTTAAGGTACCAGGGGCAGGATTGAACCCTGGACCTCATATATGGGAAGCTGGCACTCAACCACTGAGCCACATCAGCTCCCCTGAGTTGATTTTTTCATCTGTTTATTTTTTATTTTTCTATTTTTGTGGGAGTTTTGTTGTTGTTGTTGTTGTTGTTGTTTTTAGGAGGCACCAGGGACGGAACCCAGGACCTCCCATGTGGGAAGCAGGTGCTCAACAACTTGAGCCACATCTGCTACCCAAGATTTATCCATGTTTTCACATGAAGAAGGACTTCATTTGTTCTCACAGATGCACAATATTCCATCTTATGTATATAACACATTTTGTTTATCCATACATCAGTTGATGGGCACTTAGGTTGCTACCATCTGTTGGAAATTGTGAATAATGTTGCTATGAACATTGGTGTGCAAATGTAAGTATGCATCCCTGTTTTCAGTTTCTCTGAGTATATGCTTAGTAACAGAGTTGCCAATCATATGGCAATTTTATATTTAGCTTCCTGAGGAAATGTCAAACTGTCTTCCACATGGGCTGAATTAAATTACCAATTTCTCCACATCCTCTCCAACCCTTGTAGTTTACTGCTTTTTAAATAGTGGTCATTATTATAGGTGTGGAATGATATCCCATTGTGATTTTGATTTGCATATACTTAATATCTAGTGATGTTGAACATCTTCTCATGTGCTATTTAGCCATTTGTAATACCTCTTGTTCTAGTCAGGTTTCTCTCGGGAAACAGAATCAACATGAGATCTCTGTTAAAAATATAAGATTTTATAAGAGTCTCTCACGTGACCGTGGGGATACACAAGTCCAGGTTCCGCCGGCAGGCTGCAAGCCAGGGGCTCCGATGAAAGACTGATGAAGGGTCCTCGATGAGTTTGCTCCGATGAAAGACTGATGAAGTGTCCTCGATGAGTTCCTGGGAGAAGTTCGCTGTCAAACGA
>PVKH010031524.1:0-12313 GCA_004027955.1 Chaetophractus vellerosus
GTAAGATCTGTGCTTATTCCCGAGGCGAGACTCTTCTCAGCAAAAGTGACCTTCTGGAAGGATGCTTGAGTCCACAATGGAGTTACCCCCTGTAAGCTAATAACTGCTGGGAAAGAGAGACAAAGAGAGAGGGTCAGCACAAGAGAGAGAGAATGTAAGGGAGCAGAGCCAGGGAGCAAGCCAGGGATGCCTCTAAGGGTCTCTCGCTCTCTCTCAGGGGCTTCAAAGAAAGCTTTACAGCTAAGATTGAAGAGTCAGAGAGCAGTGCCTGTGGGCAATTGCGGGCTTAATATGTGCAGGCCAGCAAGTACATAAGCAAAGAGCAGAGCCAGAACTGGAAGCAGCACCCCAGGCTGTTGCTGAAAAGAGTCACAGGCAAATGGCAGCTGCACCTGCAAGCATAATGAAGAGGGTGAATATGATGACGGCATCTTATTTTTATTAATACCTATGAACTTTCTGATAGGAGTGGGAGTAGCAAGGATTAATCATCTCATATCTCTAGGGGCAGCTTGTGGTGTTGTGTGGGGGGGTGTGTATTTGTGTGTGCACGCACACATTTCCTGGGTGCTGCAAACAATGTTGCTACATGTTATTCAGAACAGCATTAATAAATTAATCAGTTTGGAACAGAAAAATATTATCATAGGGTAGTGACTCTGGGAAAAATATTAAAATGATGAAGGAGCAGTGCCTGCATTGAGCCATGCTGGGATCTATAAACACAAGGAGAGTGAGGCAACGAATCAAGAGTAGATGCTTAAGTACAGCCTGCTAAACGGCTCTTTCCCAACTAGACCGGCAGTGAGGACTCAGGCCGACTCCCAGCAGTCCTCATCCTACACGATGGGATCCCCTTCCTCCTTGCTGTGCACAGTGGTGTGGGCACTCTCCTAGAGACAGAGCGTCTCAAATATGAATGTGCAAAAGGATCATGGGGGAGCCTAAACAAATGCAGATTCCTGAGGCCTGCCCAGATCTGATTCGATACTTGTGGGATGGGGCCCAGAAATGTGAGTTTTTAAAGCTCCTCCAAACTTTGAGTAACACTGTTCTAACCAATTCAGAGGCTGGCACAGGGTGAAATTAAATGATCAATGTTTTCCTCAGAGACTGTACTCTTCCCTCCCCTTGAAGATGTTCTACTTACCGCCAGTTCCCAGGGATCATTTATAGATAAAAAGCAGTCCAGGAAATTCTCTGCTGACAGCCATTTACACTTTGGGTTAAATTTAAGTCAACATGTTACTTATTTTAGGAGTATTTGCAATTTCAAACTTACAGCTTATTTTAGAATGGGAGGTTGTGCTCTTGGATGAAGAAATTTCTAGCAGCTGCAGATTGGGGTGTATCTGAGAGAGAAAGAGTTCTTCCGGCTGTCATAAGGTGTCTGACAGAAACCATAGCTAAGACAGTTTCTAGAAATAAGCACCTTCTTATTGGAATTAAAACACCCCCAATGGCATTATTATATCTTCCAAAGAGTCAGACTTTGGCATATGGCAGAGGGACGCTCCATCAAATAGTCCAACCTAGGCCTCGATAATATCCTAAACCACGTTATTTGAACTGTGGTTAGAGTTTCCCTAGAGCTTGGCAAAATAGTTTCTTCATTGGCTCTAGAAATGGGCAGGCGCCCCCATGGATAACCAGAAAGATGCCCTCTCTACCATGTAATCAAACAACCCTGTTCACCCTATTCTTTCTGCACTCAAATCACCATAAATGCTGATGTATAAAAATGACAGTTATTAGAAGAAACAAACAATACAATGAGGAATTCATTGAAGATCAGATTCCCTTATGTAGAGCCACTTTGGCATTTGCCTCTATTGGACAGGATTGTCTTGGACCGTGTCTGAGCTGGCCTCTGTAACGCCCTACCACAATGATCTGCCATCCACCCCACTTCTGGCCACATGTGAAGCCTGCTTTTATTCCAAATAAAAGCCCGCTTTCATTCCTGCAGCCTCCAAGGAAAAGCAATAAAAATTAATTAACACCAATTCCGTTTTGTCCTCATGTTAGAAATCTAATTAGATCCAAGTTGAAGGGGTGCCTTGCTGTTGTGATCAGTCTCACTGTGCTTTAGAAAGGCTTAGCTATTGGACTAAGTAAGGAGGGCAGCAAGATGAAATGGCTTCTAATATACCTTATCCAAGTGTGAAAAAGAAAATATTTGTTAAGATGTCAATAGTGGTCACGAGAGCCAACTAAAAATGTCCTCAATACTTCTGAGATGGTAAGAATGATGTGGCCTTTGCTATTTACAAGAAAGGCAATAGTAATAATGATCCTCATTATAGAATAGTTAATATTTATAGAGCACGTAATATATGTCAGGCACTGTGTTAGAAGCACACATGAATGAGCTTACTGAATTTTCAAAAATTCAATGAGGAAAGTATTCTTCATATTCTTATTTTACAGATGAGAAAAAAATAATAGGTGATTTTCTTTTTTGGTCATTCCACTGATTTGTAAGAAGTTGTGGGTAGTAAAGTTCCCCAGCGCCCAGACCTCCCTAATAACCAAGTCAAAACCTTTTTGAGAATACAGTAGGTTAAGTAACAACTAATACAAAGCAGAGTGAGGACTCAACCACCTCTACATTGATGCCAAAGCTCATATTCTTAAGGATTGTGCTATATTGTATTTTGTTTGGATAAATCAACAGTGAGGAAAATTATAATCCAATATGTTACATATTCATTTCCATTTCATTTTAAATATTTTTTCTAATTGCATATTTGATTTCTTTTATCCATAAATTATTTAAAAGGCATTTTTTTTAAATTTCAATGACTTGGGGTTTTTCTGATTATGTTCTTATTGAATTCTAGCTAAATCCCAATGTAATCATATAACATAGTTGAATAATTTTATCTTCTGAAATCATTATGAAATAGCCTTACTTTTTGTTATTCTTGTCTATTTTGTCTATTAGTGTAGCTATTTTCTTTTTGTTGGTGTTTGTAAGGTAAAATTGCTTTTCAACTTTTGGTTTTCAAACTTTCCATTTCCTTATTAGTAATCTGTGTCTCTAGTCAGCAGCTTAAAGAGTTTTCATTTTGTTATTCAGTCTGTGTGTCTTGTACTTTATTGGAGCATTTAGTTCATTTATATTTACAGTAATTTCTGTGATAGTTGGGTTTATATCTACCATTTTATCATACATTTTCTATTTTATCCATCTATTCATTTTCCTTCTTTCTTGCCTTTTTTAAAATTAATCACACATTTATTATTCTATATGTTCCTTCTATTAACTGTTATTCATATATTTTTATATTTTTCTCTTAGCAGTAACCCTAGAAATTACAACAGACATCCTTGAATTATAAAGTCTGATAGAGATTATTAGAGTTGCCACTTTGTTAGTACTGTTAATTCCTTAAGACTTTCAAAATCTTGCCTTTTATGTTGTTAGGCATTTTAGTTCTACATATAAATTACAATCCGCAAATATTACAATTATTGTTTTGTTATAGACATAGACACCAACAAAGACACAGACATAGACATACATAGACATAGACACAAAAAATATGTCCTATATAAAACATACATGATCTTTTCTGATATTTTTCATCTCCTTCTGCATTTCTTTGTTTATGTCTGAGATAATCTTTCTACTGCCTTCGATCTTCTTTTACTACAGGCCTACTAGAGGCCAATTCTTTTGTCTAAAAATATCCCTGTTATTTTGAAGAATATTCTTGCACAGTGTAGAAGTCCAGATTAGCAGTTATTTTACTACAACACTTTAAAACTTTTATTCCACTGCCCTCTGATTTTCATGTCATTTGGAAGGAAGCCAGCTGACAATCTAATTTTAAATATTTCTGTGAAAATAATTTGACTGATTTCTCTGTTTTTAAGATATTTCTTTTTTCTTTAGTTTTTTACCAGATTCATTATTATATTACCATAGTTGTCTTTGTCTTACTTTTATCTGCTAATTTTTAAAATCCTAAGGTTGATAAATTTTGCTAATTTTGAAAATTCTTGATCATTATCTCTTTATATATTACTTCTACAACATTCTGTCCTCTTCCTCTATGATGTAGCCTGCACATATGTTGTATGTATTTATACATGTTCCATGTGTCTTTTTCTCTCTGTTCTCTTCTTTCCATACCTTTCTGTGTGTCAGTCTGAATATTTTCTATTGATCTGCTCTGAACTAACTAAATTCCTTTTCTACTACGTCCAGGATGCTGTTAAAACAATCCATTGAATTCTTAGTTTCAATATTGTGTTATTTTAGCTCAAGAATGATTATTGATTTTTATATATAGCCTTTCATCCATTTGGTCACCCCATGATTTCTTTAATATATTGTTTACAGCTATTTTAAAGACTTTGTTAGCTCTGTTATCTGTTAGTCTACATCTCTGTTCTGCCTTTTCTCTTGATTATTGGTCATACTATTTGCCTCTTCACAGTTCTATTAATTTTTTTATGTCAGATAACATGAATTAAAAAAAAAACTAGAGAGGCTACAGAAAATTTTATCTTTCACCAGGGAGGGTTTTCTCTTTCTATTTTTAAGCATATATTGTGAAGGGATGATCATCACAATCCAATCAGAAATTTATTTGGGACAGGACTACATTGTCATATTAAGCTTTAGTCCATTTCTTATTTGCATTGTACCAAGGGCATAAGTCTTCTAGATTTTTTATTGGAACTCCAGTGTAACTCTGTCTACTGGGGCCTGGAAGAGTAAAGATTTTCATTTTCTGCTCTTTAAAAGTTTCAGCCAATATCTCCACTCCCCTAGCAAATGTCATGAGTGACTGACAGATGATGTTCTTGATGCAAGTTCCACTGGCAAATATTAGTTCTCAGGTACCAAGAGATTCTGTATATTTTACTCTGCATTTTAGAAGTTTTTAGCTTAACTGCCCTGTAGCTCCAGAACACAGAAAATGTCCCTTGGGAAAAACAAACTTTTAAGTTTCCTCATGTCAAATTGTCACACCAATTGTACTTTAGCAGTTATTCTTCCTCATAGTAGAGTCCTGCTGCTTCCGCAAGACCAGTCCTCAGATGGCCCAGGTTAAAAACAGACTGAAGGTAGCCAGCTCACACCTCCCCTCTCAGGAGTCATGATTAGTATAATATATTGTAATATGATGTAATGAATGAATGTTACTTTTGCAGCTCTCTGATGCTATCAGAAATGTGAATTTTGTAATTTACCTGTCTTTTTCTGGTTGCTGGAATGGGAGCATTACCCTTGCAGCACTTACTGCATCCTGCTCAGAAGCAGAAGTGATTGCATTCTACCCAGGTGCAGAAAAACCCAAGTTAGGAATCTGTTGCTTGCGATGAGAAAGCAGCAGCAAGCAAATCCAATACAAATTGGCATAAGAAAAGGGAAATGTATGTATTCGCCTAACTGAAAAGCCCATGTATAAGATTCAGGTACAGGTTATCTGGGAATTAAGAAAAAAAAACTCCTTGGCTCTGGCTCACCTATGTGCTCATTCCTGTCTGAGTCATTTCAGTCATTTCAGCCAGGGGACAAGTGAGTCACATGCAAACAGCTGGAGCATGGAGTAAGGTCAATATCACCCAAGTCAAATGGTCTGAGAGTGAGGGACGCATGAGTCCTCTGAGGAAAATCTGGGTCATGTCATTAGAGGAGAAATGAATAGATAGTGCGCTGTGAAAGAACAAATGTCCACTGTGCCTGACCACGCCAACCATCCTTCTTCTTTCTATTGTCTCATTTCCCATCATTTCTCCCAATCACTCAAGTACTGAAATACTTTATGTTTTTTTGTGCATTGGTCAGGATTTCACTTGTGTTAAGCTGAAGTTTTGTTCTCTATACTCTTTTTGTATCCAAAGCATGAAATTTCATTCTGGATTGCTAATAGGCACTTAAAAAATACTTGTTAAGTGGTTTTCCTAGGGTAGGTTACCTGACTGCATTTCACACAGGGTAGCAGCTGAAGAAGGACTAGTTTCTCAGTTCTCAACTCTAATCATGTGTTAATATGTGCTGTCAGAAGAAAGCACTTTAAAATAAGTCTTGGGTGATTGTTGTATTTTTTATGCAGTATTCCTTTGAAGCAAAACTAAATGAGAAAATGGGTAAAGATGCCTAGCTAATCCTTAAGAGATTTCACTGAAGTGCAGTATTGGGTTAAACACACCCCCTCATTGGTGGTGACATCGCATATCCTATTTTCCACCTTGGAGGGAGGCAATTATGGAAAGATTTCAGCGCTGCTCTCCGAGAGACCACACTGTGAGCTGGATGAAGCTGTGTCGGACAGGTAACCCCATTTCCTCCCAGCTACTTGATGTGTCTCTTCCAACAAAGGAAATGATTCTGAATTCTTTCTTTTGCCTGCTTGCTGCCAGAAATCGCATAAAAGAGTCTACACTTTGAGCTTGAGCTTGAAACTAGAAACTGACTTACATAGTGAGCTGCAGGGTTGGAATTGAGCAGACCATGTTATTTCCAGTATCTGTGCAGATCACAGTAACACCTAAGCAATTATTACATTAGAGCTAATGCATAGGGTGATGATAAGACGCATAGTGTCTGGAGTCACAATGCCGGCTCTGTCGTGGGGTGTCCTTGGGCCTCAGATTCCTCATTTCTCTCAGAGAGGTATTGTGATTAATTGGAATAATACATGAAAAATGCCTAACATGGTGCCAGGAAAAACCTATAATAAATAGTTATTATTGACATTTTTATTGAATATACAGGAAACTTTAACTAAAGTACCACCAACTATTCATCACCATAGTAATGAGCTAGTGTGGGAATAACCACAAAGGAGTTCAAAGGAACCTTAGGGCTTAGGCTGTTTTTAAAATGTGTCCATATATTTCTTTTCCTGTACATTAAAGTACCTCATTAAACTATTTTGCATGCTTTCAGACCTAAGGGCAAAGGCCAAGGAAAAAAGTTAAGACCCTAAATTTTGACAGGGGAAAATGCAATGTTTATAAGTAACTGTGGTGCTTTGGGCTCATACAGATGCCAAAATCTCCTCAGGCTCCAGTGTACAAACTTTTACATTAAATGACAACTTACCAAAAATAATTATGAGGACACAATCTGGAATGGTTTGTATTTCATTTATTTCTTTACCCTGAATCTATTTTTAATCCATAACTCATCCTAGATTGAAAACAATTAGTATGCAAGTTGTATCCATTTTCTATGTCCTCACGTTTTGACTTTTCTACTCTTTCCTCATTGTTGAACCTAGTCTATGGATGCACCTAGTTGCCATGGATATTTATTCATTTGTGCATTCATTCAACACATATGTCTACTGTAGGCCAGGCCCCGTGCTGCAGACATAACAATGCAGTCCCTGCCCACACTCCAATAGGAAAGGGCTGAAACAGAATAAATCAACTCAATTAGGGAAACGGGCACAGATTGTAAGGAGGTGGTAGGAGCTGAGTCTTAAAGGAAGGCAGAAAGGTCCAGGTGTGACATTTTGGCATGACCAAGGATGCAGAGGCAAGAAGTAGCTCAGCATGGTAGGAAACAAAAAACCATTCAGTGCACTCAAACATAAAGTTCAAAGCAGTAACTGGCATCAGGGAAATGCTGGAGAAATGAACAAGGGCAAGCTAGTGAAGGACCTTCCTTCCATTTCAAGGAACTTGGGCTTTTTTAATATGTAGTGGGAAGCCACGAAGGTAGTTAGGTTATGCTGGCCTGGACATTTTATTTGATGCCCAGGTCATCAGAAAATTTCCTGTCCTCTATTAGGTCTAAATTTTATCTTGGGATAGGTAGATGCCTAGATGCTCAGTCTTTAGAACTCTATCAACTCCTTACCACAGCTGATGTGTCACAACTTTTGTACCTGTTTCCTCTATGAGGACAGTCTTCAGCTTCACAAACTCTCTCTTTCTAGAGTCCACTCTAGTGACCATCCAGAATGTTATTAACGGTATCAATTTAGGCACTTTCCTGATAGCAGGAGCGTTGAGTGTTTGGTCCTAAATTAAATGGTGAAGGTAGTTTTTCTTTGTTCTCTTTCATACAAAGCATGTAAGCAGAAACAAAGGCAACTCATAGGAGAAGCCACAATGTTGAAAAGCTTCAATAATCTGTATACCAGAAAATCACTAATTTGACTGAACCAGGTTTCAAGGTACAGGATATGTCCTTGATTTGCCAGTGATGTAGTTAAACACTTTACAACTGCTTTTACTTGAATAACTATTTTATTAAGAGAGGATATCCTGCCTGAGTCCAAAACCGAGCTCTGCCCCTTAATCACTTATGTAACTTTTTGTACTTCACTCTTTTCACATGTAAAATGGGCATAATGCTACTATCTACCTCATAGAGTTTTATGAAGATTATAGAAGTTACTATATGTAAAATACTTAGAACAGCATTTTATGATAAGCACTAGGTGTTACATAATATGTTTGTTTTAATTTTCTGCATTGTGTTTGCCTTTATTCTCAAAGTGATATGATTACTTAGGTGCAAAGGAGAGTATTACTACATTCTGTCTGAATTTCTCCATTTCTCCGTCATGGGAGATAGGTCTTTTCCTCCTTGCTTCCCACCCATTCCACCTGCTACACCAGCCACACAAGCTCCCTCCCTTAACCCCTTCACTCTTTTTCTAAAATCATTTTTAATTTTTACTTTTAAAGGAGATTTAGATTGCATAAATGTTACATCAAAAATATCGGAGATTCCCATATACCCCCTTCCCCCATTTTCCCCCACTAACAGCATCCTTCATTAGTGTAGTGCATTTGTTACGATTGATGAACACATATTGAAGCATTGCTATTAACCATGGTCTATAGTTTACATTGTCTTTCACTTTGCACTACACAATTTAATAGGTTTTGACAAAATGTATAATAGCTGGTATCTGTCATTGTACTATCATGTACAATGATTCCAGTGTCTCAAAAATGCCCCATGTTGCACCTATTGTTCCCTCTCCCTCCCCTCTGGTGACCATGGTCTTTATATCAATATTACAAGTTCTTCCATTACTAGAATAATAATAAATCTACTTTACTCCATAGTTCCATTCCCCCCCCCCCATATTTTTTCATTCCTCCAGCTTGAGGATTTTGGGATGGTGATGCCTAATTCTGCTTCCAGTTGAGAGGGAGCTTAGATCTTGTGGAGCAGATGGAAGGTATCTTGCAGTCATAGATACCCTTTTTTTGGGGGGGAGAGGGGTTGGGTGTTGTCCGTTATCATTATTTTGTTAGTTGCCTTTGGTGAGTCCCATGAACTGGAGAGTAGGTGTTGGCTGCAACTCTGCTGAGATTCAGGGTTTACCTGGCATATGAACAGACCAAAGATTTAAGTCTCTGGGACATGTATTTAACAGGTATAGTGCCACTTATAGCTCAAATAAAAGTGGTTGAAGAATCATGTGTAGGGAAATTATAAATGAGTCAAACTCTATCCATAGAGCTGGGGGGGCGGGGGCTGGAGAAAGGAACAGGTGAACTCTGGGGAGGCTTGAGAACTATGGTTGAGAATACAATTGTGGGAGTGTTCTTTTGGCAACTACGGCAAGAGAGGGTCAGTGGTGCAGGCTGTTGGTGGGGAGGTGATGTTTGGGGAAGGGTGCACCTGGGGCATGCCTCTATGGAATATGAATGTGTTCATGTGGTCATAGGGTGTTATCTCAGTGGGTGGAGACCCACACAATAACCAACAACATATTATTAAATTCCTATCCTGTGTCCTGCTACATTCTCTAATAGAGTGACAAAGAATCTCTAGAGTACGTAGGCGTGTCTAATAAAAGAAAACAGATCAATACATCAAGCCCTCAATATTAATGTTTGTACTTACAAATCTTATTCCTGTAATATTGAAACTTAGCTTAATATTATCTATTGCCTAACAGTTTCCTCCTAAAAATATCCTTGTTATTTAAATACAGCCTCTTTCTAAGCCAAACTCAGCGAATAAACTCCTCTATCCTGGCATGGGACATGACTCCTGGGGATGAGCCTCCCTAGCACCATGGGATTATCATCAAACCCCAGCCAGTGAGGCATTTGGAAAAAGACCTTGACAAAAATGGGAGAATGTTAAATACAAAAGTGGTTTTATGGCTAAGAGATATCTAAGTGAGTTGGAAGGTCATTCCAGGGGTTACGCTTACGCATATCTCAGGCAGATCTCACTAACTGCTACAGTAAACAAAGACTCATAAACAGGAGTGCTCCTGACAGCTCTAGAGACATCTGGACTCTTCAGGCAAGGCACACACCCCCATGAAATCAGCACCTCATCGGTGGGGCTTGGAATACATGATAACCTTCACTCATTGGTCACAGTCAAATTTCTTAGTCTTGGCAATTGGTCTCATTAAGAGTGGAATTGGGAGAGTGCAGGTGGAAAAGCCTAAAAATAAGTACCTATTTGTTCACTTTTCCAGTGTCCACATCCCTCTCCATGAAGATAGGATCTGTGTCTTTTTTGTTTATGCCACTATGCCCAACCCCTAGAACAATGTTTTGTAGATAGAAGGTGATTCATAAATATATGTGAAAGGATGAAATAAACTTCACAGAGAAGCACAGGCTAGTGAGGGAGAGAAGGGTCAGGAAAGAATGCTGAGACTTCACCAGAGGCAGCATCTGTTCCTCTGGAAATGGTTTTTAGAGTAGGTTTCATGGTAACTGTTCAATATGGAAAATGACAACATCATAAGGACATGGATCATATCTCAACATGGAGTTGAAGTAACAGTGAAGCAAACATCAGTGGAAAACTTTCTGGGGAAAATGATGCAGGGCCAATTTTGGGTAATTAGCATTTACCAACTCCAGATAGATGATAGAGAGAGAAAGGGTAGATAAAGATATAGAGATAGAAATACTTACCTATATTATATATGTTTTATATATATATATTATGCTACTGGATAATTAGATAAAAATCACAGATATTATTTTTAAGTTTTGATAAATAAGCCCTCATTATTACCATTTATTTTTTGATAGTGTTCCTACTCTTGTATAATCATTTGTGTTTCTAATCATTTATTTGCAATTATTAGTTCAACATAAGCCTGTCAAATATATATTTTTTACTAAACACTCTGCTAGGGATTGGGAACAATATTATTCAGAAGGAACTCCACTTGAAAATATAGGTATTCAGAATGATCAATAATATAACATGAAAAGTGCTAATATATGCTAGAAAGAATGGCTGTTGTAGATCAGAGGGGATTAATTATGTTCTCTGACAAAGGAGAAGACCATGATGTCTTTAGAAGGAGGCAACATTTCAGTTGAGCTTTGAAGTTGGAATTCTCTGAACAGTAAAAGGGTGAAGTGCATGTCAGCTGGATAAAGACAGGATAAGACAAAGCAAACTTGGATATGGCAAATAATCCCGGTGGTTAGCATATACAGAATCTATCAGGCAGTTGCTGGCAATGAGACAGGGAAGATAGTTGGGGCCAGATTAGTAAAAATTTAGTTGAGATAAGTATTGAGGAGACATCAGAGGGATTTTAAGGAGAAGAGTGTTGTGATGAATCTCAAAACATTCAGCTCTCAGTGTCAGCTGTCACCTCTGTGTGTGTAAAGACTCTTTGTGTTCTATATGCTTTGATGTGTGTTCTTAGTTTCCTCATCTATAGGAGCTCATAATAGTATCTATCTCTTGTGGTTGTGGTGAGGACTAAATGAGTTGATACATGTCATGTATTTAAAATAGTGCCTGGCCATATTAAGTAATTTTTTTTAATGCTTCTTATTATTGTTTTCAAGAGTGAACTTTTTACTTGTGACATATTGTTCAGGCATGATTAGAAGATCCACCACTTAACTATTCCTAGGTCATCCAGCACAGTGGCAACAGAATATAGGTTCTGTCTCGAGTATTATACCTGTCAGATTCAGTGCCAAAGTAAGAGCTGTGATGGACACCATCTCTCCAGCTCTGTTGGCTACACATACATCAAGGTGCCGAGAGCCCAGTGCATGAGATGACAAATTATGGACAAAGCTAGCTATTAATCACATATGACAAACAAAAGAGAAGCCTGTCTAGAAAAGTTTCTACAAGGTGAACCCTTACTCCATTACCTAAACCAACATTATTTTATGTTGTGCTTCACTTTCTTCAGGATATCCTTCCTGAATATTTTTGAAAGATATCTTTCTTCTAGGATTTGTTGTAATTTCTGAAAAGCTTCATCCCCTGATGTTTTTCATCATGCAGCTATCTCTGAACATCCCAAGTGCTGAAGTTTTAAGGATTGTCATCCACAGCAAATTGATTTTCTTTATTAAATGAAATCTGGCA
>PVKH010031525.1:0-12310 GCA_004027955.1 Chaetophractus vellerosus
CTATATATAGAGATAATAAAACTCAATAATAAAAAGACAAGCAAACCAACTAAAAAATGGGCAAAAGACTTGAACAGAAATTTTTCCAAAGAAGAAATAAAAATAGCCAAAAAGCACATGAAAAGATGTACAACATTACTGGCTATTAGGGAAATGCAAATGAAAACTACAATGAGATATCATTTCATGCCTTACAGAACGGCCATTATTAAAAGGGCAGAAAACTACAAATGCTGGAGAGGATGTGGAGAAATGGGAACACCCCTTCACTCTTAGTGGTGATATAAAATGGTACAGCCACTGTGGAGGACAGTTTTGTGGTTCTTCAGGAAGCTAAATACAGAACTGCCATATGATTCAGCAATCCTGCTACTAGGAATATATTCCAAAGAACTGAAAGCAAGGACAAGGACATAATTGCTAAAAGATGGAAACAACCCAAGTGTCTATCAACCGATGAATGGTTACATAAAATGTGGCATATACATACAATGGAATACTATTCAACTATAAAAAGAAATGAACTTAAGATGCATATGGATAAACCTTAAGGACATTATGTGTAGTGAAACAAGCCAGACACAAAAGAACAAAAATGGTATGGTCTCACTAAAATGAATTAAATAACATGAGTAAACTTATGGAGTTAAACAGTACAGTACAGGTTACTAGGAGATAGAATATGGTAAAGAAGGATGAGCTGATGCTGAATTTATGTAGAATGTTTAATAAGGGGGATTGTAAATGTGGGGATGTAGAGTTGACGGTAACATTATAGTGAGTATAATTAACACTACTGATTATAAACTTGATTGTGGCTGAAAGAGATAGTCTAGGGAGGTTAATGTCAATTGAAAGAAAGCTAAAGGATAACCTAGGGGCTGTATAACAGTGATTTTGGTGGTGGATGATGATTTTGGTAACTGTACAAACACAAGAGGTACTGCATCAATGCTAAGTATCAATAATGAGGGGGTATAAAAAGGTATGGGACTTTTCCTTTTGTAGTAATGAAAATGCTCTGAAATGGACTGAGCTGATGACAGCACAATCTGTGATGAAACTGAGAGCCACAGAATGTATAATTTGGATGGATTGCACCAGGCAGGGGACAACACAACAAAGTGAACCCCATGGTCAATGATGGACTGTGGTTAACAGCACAAATATGAGAAAGTTCTCTCATGAACTATAACAAAAATACAATACTGATATATTGTGTTAATAATAGGAGAGCTTGTGGGAAAAATTCACCAAATATAAGCTATGGACTATAGATAGCTATAATGCTATAACAATGTTCTTGCATCATTTGCAACAAATGTGTCACAAGAATGTAACATGGTGGTGGGGCCATGTATGGGAATCCTGTATGGTATGGATAATTGTTTTGTTAATTCACTTCTCAAATAAAAAATAAAATGCATGTGAAAAATACATGAATGAACTGCTAAGTACTAATAACATCATCATGTATAAAATATAGCTGAACACCACCTATGTCCCAAGCACTGGTCTAGACAAAACTGTCTAAGTTCCTATCATGGAGGTTATATTCTAGTGGAGATGGTGATAAGCTCTGTGAAGAAAAATAAAGCAGATAAGAGGAATGGAGAGACCAAGGTGGGAAGAACAATAGGGGTTTTTGTACTTATGTTACATGAATGATAGAGTGATATTTGAGCAGACCTAAGTGAAATGAGGGGCTAAGCCCTAGGGATATCCAGGAAATGTGCATTCTGGGACGACGGAAGAGAAAATGGAAATACCCTGAGACAAGAAGTGCTTGGCATTGTAAGAAAGGTCAAAAAGCCAGTATATCTGCAGTACCTGGAGCTGGAGCCAACTAGGCAAATGAAAGAGAGTGGTAAAAGAAAGAACAGGAAGAGAGCAGGGTGCCATAGAGACGATTAGAATTTTACTCTGAATCATGTGAGCCACTGAAAGGTTTCGAGAGAGGTGTGACACTAATCAGACATGTTTTAAAAGGATCGGTCTGACATCTCTTTGACGAAATAGACTGTTGAGAAGCAACGGTAGAATCAGAGAGACCTGTTAGGAGGCTGCTGCAATAAGTCAGGAGAGAGAAGAAGGTGGCTTGAACAAAACTGGTAGAAGTTGTGAGAAGTGGATGGCTTTTGCACATTCTATGAAGGTGAAGCCAACAGGATTTTCTGATGGATCAGGTGTGGGGTATCAAAGAAAGAAAAGTGAAGGGTGCCTTCCAGGTTTCTGAACTGCACAACAGGCAGAGCAGTGATGTCATTTACTGAGATAAGGACAAATGCATAGGAGCTGCATGGTTGTAGGAATCAAGGGATTGGTTTTATTCATGTTAAATGTAATATGCCCTGCAGACATTCAGGTAAAGATGAACATCTGGATCCATGTCCAGAGGTCAGGGGAAAGTCAAGGCAGGCAATTTAAATTTGGGGGTCATCAGTATATAGATATATTTTAAAGAACAAGACTGGGTAAAGCCAGCAAGAGAGTGAATGCAGAGAAAGAAATGAAATCCTAGGACTGTGCCATGAAACACTCCAATATTTTGAGGTGGGGGGAAAAGAAGGGAAAACTACCAAAAGAGGCTAACGAAGAGAGGACAGTGAAGTAGTGTGAGAATGAGAGAATTGTGGCCCAGGGACCAAGTAAAGGAAGCATGCCATAAAGGAAGAAATCAACAATAGTGACAAATGCTGCAAGGAGATTTAATTAGAGGAGAACTGGGGATTAATCACTGAATTTAGCAAAGTAAAAGTCACTGAAAGAAGTTTATATATAGTCATGCAGATGGAAGCCAATCTGGATTAGGTAAAAGTGAGAGTGGAAAGAAATGGCAACAAACTCTTTCAAGGAGGTGTTACTGTAAGGACGAACATTTCCAACAGACTGGACTGCCCAATCCAGCGCTACAAAGGACAAACATGTCTTTTAGCAAAAAGGTGATTTATTGCAAGTGCACAAGCAAGGAAATGGGATAATCTTCTCAAAACCAGTTCAAAGTGAAAATGGGAGCTAGAGTTTTTATAGGGAAAATAAAAAGGAAATGGGTAGTTGAGAAGAAAACCAAGTTAAAAAAGCAAGTAATGTGTGAAGAAGGTATGTGCAATTTCTCAGTCCTATGTTGTCTCAAGCACATCTAACTTGTTCTTGATTTCAGCAGCTAATAAACCACAGTATAGATATAGTTATGCAGGTGCAAGGTCTTCATGGCTCCTTTGTCAGACAAAAGCTCAAGGATATCAAACTTTTTGTCTCTGGGAAAAGTTACATATTTACACCATTCTATCCGATTTTGCTTTGAGATGTTATCTTATTCCTGTAAAGCAAAACTGAGAAGGTCTGGTTAATATGTTTCACAGAACTAAGTGCAAAGAGTAAACTTATAAAATTAGATTAATAGAAAACCAGCTCAATTAGTTTTAGAATTTTCAAAGCTGTTTATTAAGCACATTTTCCAGCCATCAGAGGTATGCTATAAAGCAGAGCCTAAGAAATCAAAATGAACCTAGAAGAGAGTTGCCCTCCTTTTAAATATGTGAGATACTGCATGTCAGGATGCTTATGAAAGTAATCCAGCAAAGAGGAAAAAACTGGCAATTCAGGAAAAAGAGGGGACAATTGCATAAGCAATGTTCTTCAGTAGGAGACAGGAGGTGGGGTGCTATAGACAAGAGGAGGGTTGGGTTTAAGTGACAGCACGTACGGTATACAGATTCTATGGCAGGAGAGAAGGTGGCAAGTTGGTAGAAGAGGAGGCAGGAGCTCATGGAACTTCTCTTATATTTCCTCAGTGAAATAGAAGGAATGTCTGAGTTTCATTTAAATATTTATAAATAATTATAATATTAATCACTACATGTAGAATTAATAAAGCTAAATATAAAAATCTGAGCCTAGAAAAACATTTAGAGTAATAAAATTATTAACAAAGAAATCTCTACAAAGCTTGCTATAAATAAGCTAAATATTAGAGCTTAAAATAATTTAATTTTCAGGATTTCCATATTACAAATCATAATTTTATTAATTCATTATAAATTAATAAAGTCAGATGTTTTTGTCTTATTTACCTTATCTGATGTATAAAACCAGCAAGAGGACCCTTGTAGAATTGGCAAAATGTTAAGCTAACTGAATCAATATAAAGTAATATTCACCACAATTTGAAAACAATAGATAACAATTCAATAATAAATTCATTTAGAATCTGATTTATACTTATCTCAGAGGATAAGAGATAGAGATTGACAGATGTATTGGACCACAAAGTTTTTCTGACGATAAAATTGGTTTTCAGCAACTTGCTTTATTTAAAGCAGGAAAAAAAAATCACCAAAGAAATTACTTAAAGAAGGAAAAAAAATGATATGATAGTCTTTCTCTAAGATAAATGCTATTTAAATAAAACAATATGTGGTAAAAGAAGTACAAACCAAAACAGAACACATAAGACATTATATACATCTTAGGGCACTCAAAAATCATTTGTCATACAAAATGAAGATTTTATTTAAACTCACTAAAGCTACTAGATAATACTACAAGGTAATTGGAAATCTTAATCTATAAACTACAGAAATATATTGCTCAATAAAACCTACATTCTCCTACATAAGACTTTTATGCTTTAAAGAAATACCCTTGTGCCATTTTTCTTTCTCCCTTCATATTCTCTCACCCTTTGAATGAGACTGAAAAGTATACAGGTGGGAAACAAAATTGTCATAACTGTCAGAAATTTTAAATAATATTAATCCCAACAAACTTCTCAATAAATTTATGGGAAATAACAATACATTACTATTCTTATTACTTATTAAAAGTTCCATAAATGACTTACAATTATGTAGAAATGGAATATATGTATGAATTTTCAGGGAAAAAGGAAATGGAGCTTTCATCAGATTTGTCTATGTACCAAAAGAATTTAAAACCCACTGCTATGAATGATTAACAGTATGAGAGAATTCCAATAAACAAAGAGATGATGTCATAAGAACTCAAGGCATAAGGTATAAAGACAGGGAAACAGTCACCCGGATAAGATGGAGCATCAACTGAGAATTTTTTCCTCATGTTTTCAGAGAGGAATGGGGAAATATTTCACCAGCAAAAACAAAAATCATCTTAATTCCTGCCAAAACTGAAGGATGTTGGAATCTTCAGCACCATCATGCTTCTACCATCTGTAGAAGCAGGGAGACTTTCACATGAAAAGTTAATTTTAACAAGTTAGAAGCTAGAGAAACTATCATTTTAAGACTGTAAGTAGACTTTCCCCTGTTTCTTTAGAGGAGAAGGTCTGAATTAATACTTCAGAGTAGATGGTAATTTCTTTTAGAAAATTACTTAAATGAATGGTTATGCAAGAGTAAATCAAAGATCCCAATTTCTAACAGAGAAGTTCAAGACAACATGGCTCCAAACAGCTAAACTAGTCTACATAATAATGGAAAAAGGCTATCTTCTTTGTGGGCAAGACTGTAATTTCTCCAGATTATATTTCCTTTAAGAAAATCTTTCTTATACAAAAATGGACCCAAAAATTTATATGGTTTTGAATAATGTGTGACCTGGGGAACAGTGATATAAAGGCTATAGTTTTATTTCCTATTCTATGTACTATAATTCCCTTCTGTAATTCCCAAATCTCCTGTAAGTCTCTTAAAAGTTATAGCCTTGTGCTCAGCTATCCCTGTAGAACAATGAAGGAAGGACCTGTATCAGAAAAAGCAGCACCAAGGTAGAAGAAAACAGACTCAAGTTGGCAAGAGGGCACCTCCAAAACACAGCAGGGCTGTCTAAAGAAATTTATGACTGATTATGGAAAAAGACTGGGTGTACTGCAGTTAAGCAGGATGAATCTCAGAGTAAAGTGTGCCCTTACAAGCTGGAGAAGTCTAGGAAAACTGATTTGCTGAGTGAATGAACTAGCAATGAATCAAGTGCAGAAACAGCACCAAACTGGGAGTCAAAAGATGGTGCCCTACAAGCAACAAAAGAAAAAATAGATAAATGGGACCTCCTCAAAATTAAACACTTTTGCACCTCAAAGGACTGTGTCAAAAGGGTGAAAAGGCATCTGACTCAATGGGAGAAAATATTTGGCAATCACTTATCCCATAAGGGTTTAATATCCATGATATATAAAGAGATCAAACAATTCAACAATAAAAAGACAAACTACCTGATTTAAAAAATGGCACAAGACTTGAAAAGACAATTGCCCAAAGAAGAAATTTAAATGGTGAAGAAACACATAAAAAAGAATTCAACATCACTAGCAATTAGGGAAATGCAAATCAAAACTAATGAGATATCATTTCACACCTATTAGACTGACCACTATTAAAAAGCCGAAACTGTAAGTGTTGGAAAGGATGTGGAGAGGTAGGAACACTTATTCACTGTTGGTGGGAATGTAGAATGGTACAGCTACTGTGGAAGACTGTTTGGCAGTTCCTAAAGAAGTTGAATATAAATTTGCCACATGACCCAGCAATACCATTACTAGGTATATACCCAGAAGAACTGAGAGAAGAGACACAAAAAGATATCTGCACACCGATGATCATAGCGGCATTATTCCCAATTGCCAAAAGTTGGAAACAACTCGGGTGTCCATCAACTGATGAATGAATAAACAAACAGTCATGTATACACACAATGGAATATTATGCAACTGTAAGAAGTGAAGTCGTGAAGCATATGACAATATGGATGAACCTGGAAGACATTAAGTTGAGTGAAGCAAGCCAGACACAAAAGGGCAAATACTTTATGACTGTGCTATTAGGAACTAAATATATTATATAAACTCATGGAGTTCATTATTAGAATACAGGTCACCAGAAAATAGAAGGAGGGTAGGGAATGGAAAGCCAAGGGTTAATCTGTGCATAATCAGTAAATCTTTGGAAAGGAATAAAAATGGTGAAAGCACATCATAGTCTTGGTAGCTATGATATGGGTATGCCAGTAATAGAAAGGATTAGTCTAAGGTCATGTTTATTACTAGAAGGAAAGCTAAAAACTGTAACATGGGACTGTATAACATAGTGAAACCTCATGTAAAATATGAATATGGGTGATATTGCATATGTAAGACTGTTTTTACAAAATATAGGTACAAATATAATAGAGAGAAGGAAACAGAATAGCAGCTATGTATGTCAGGGGAAGCAAAGAGATTGCAAGGTGATGAGTTTTGTTTGTTTTTTATTATTATTATCGGAATAATGAAAATGCTCTAAAAATGACTGAAATGATAAATGTACAACTATGCAATTATACCAAATACCATTGATTGTGCATTTTGGATGGATTTATGCTTTATTAATATGTATCATTAAAATTGATTTGTTAAGAAAAAAAGATAGTGCTCTAGTTCTAGTTTTGTCCCAGTAAGTTGTGTGAACAAAAAAAAACTCATTACTGGTAACTTGCAGGGACTAGGCTACATCAGCTCTAAGGTCCCTTCAAGCTCTAATTTTCAAAGAGTTGATGAGACTTGATCCTTATATTCAACCATTGTTTCAAGAATAAGTGTTCTAAAGTATATATCAATAATGCTTTAGGGGGCCGGCTCGATAGCCCAGTGGATAGGGTGCCGGCATACCACATGGGAGGCCCCAGGTTCAGTTCCCGGGGACCTCTCCTAGCAGGCAGACCGCCTTGAGAACGGCAAGCCGCCATGGGCGGGCCAGAGCCACCGTGGGCAGGGCAAAAAACTGCCACAGGCAGGGCAAAAGCCGCCACGGGCAGGGCAGGTCACCCGCGAATGGAGTGCAGCCAGCCACCCGCGAACTGAAAGCCGGCCGTGAACGGAAGCAGAAGCCGCCCACAAGCCGGGAAAGCCGTGCCTGCGCAGTGACCAGTCTTGGCACGTCGCCGCAGCGGGGGGGAAGGGGAGATATGTAATAAAATAAATCTTTTAAAAAAAATAAAAATTAAAAAAATAATGCTTTATATCACTTCTTTACTTAAATTCTTCCAGTAGGGCCCCATCACTTTCAGGATAAGTTCCAAATTCCTTAACATGATAAAAGACCCATCAGATTCTAATTCCTAATTATTTCTTCAGCCCCATTTCCCAGTAGCTCCTGTGTAAGCTCTAAGCATCACAGCAAATCAATCAATCTTTCTCTCTATCTCTTCCTTATTTTCTTTCCATATAAATCTCTCCTTCCTTGACCCTCTGAACCCACCCACACTCTCCCACCTCTGATAATTTATATTCACTCTTCTAGACTCAGCCACTCTAAGGCACTTCTGGGAAGATTTATCTGACCCTACCACACACTAAGGTTGATAGATGCCTCTCCTTTAGAGACACTTGGCAGATCCTTGTAATGACTTGTATCACACTATTGTAATTGTTTGGTTACTAGTCCTTCCCCCTCATCAGACTACTTAAATTAAGCTTAAGGGCAAAGTTTAACGGTAAACAACCCTGTCTTTTCCTTTGTAAAGGAATAAAGGAATAAACAGTCCTTTCAATATCATTAGTGCTCAATAAGTGTTTGCTGAACAGGTTAATTATGCTCTTCACTTCAACTAAGAAACTACTACTATTCGTTCAAACATGATACAGCGCTTCTTGCTTCTAATGTACCATGCCCATTATATTGGAATTAAGTGTTTTTCTCTCCTAAATGGTATACCATCACCTCTCTTTCAAAACCCGCAAAATGCCTCCTTAGCAATTCTTTCTAAATTCAAGTCTCACAAAGTTCCTGCCATTTCATCCACCCTCCTCATTCTTCATTAAAAAAGAAAAAAAAATTCTCAACATTTCCCAGCTCCCTGATTAGAATTCCACATGTTAATGGATATATAAATGTGTTAATTGAATTTCACAAATGGAAGGTTTCTGTCTTCTCTCTCCCTTTGATTATAAATTCTCCACAGGAATGACTACCCATTTCTTTGTAATTCTCCATAGATGGTCTATGCCATAGAACCTGATATATGCTATTGTTTCTCAAGAGCTGTGGTTGGCAGCCAAACAAAATAAATCTAAATATTCATTTACTCAGTTTGATAATTCATTTCCCCTGTAGCCCTGCTATACTGTACACAAGTTCTAAAATTATAACTTTGGAATAATTCTAATACAAGTTTCTTGAATGCCAAAAGTAAAAACTAAAAACATAAACTTCATAGCAATTCACAGAACAAATTCCTACCACATTCATCTATTATCTAAAGAAGGGATTGGCAACGTTTTTGGTAAAAGAAAGATAGTGGCTGTGTTCCAATAAAATTGTATTTACAAATAGAGGAGTCAGGCCAGAATTGGCTCACGGGCCTCAGTTTCCCAAACCCAGATATAAAGGGTTGTTATTTACTGCAATTGTTTGCAGTAAATAAAAAACATGTCAATTTTTTTCCCCACAAAATAACACTGGAGAAACCTTGTTTGGGAAGCTTTTATAAGATTACATGAATGCACAGCAAATATGTATTTCTATAGTATAACTATATAGAATAATTAAAGGTTTCTGATCAAAAGCAAATATGTTTCATATGAAATTAAAGTATTCAATACAGTGTAATCTCATTACAAACTGGCAGCTAGGAATATGGATAAAATTATTTGATCCACAATATTACTAGACCATATATAATAATGAGATACTTTATATAAATTTTACTTTATGATTGCAATATTATGCTAAATGGTATGGTATGCTTTGACTTAGGGGTTCCATAAATCCAAAAACTCTCATAGTTTCCTGAAATTTCATTTCATCAATTCAGTTTGCTAAATCTAAAAGTATAACAGGACAATAATCCCATAACTGTCATGAGTATGCATAGATTCAGATTTCTTTAAGGGAATCATTTTACACTTTGGACTGGTCAGACATGTAAGCACTACAAATCCGAACACACATTCTTAGAAGAAACAAAATTGAAACCACCTTAATCTTTCATTACATTAGTACTACAAATTAATCATTACTTTTACAAAAATATAATTTCTAGCACAGTTGTAATTTTTAGGGGCATTTTTATTAAAAACATTCACACAATTTATAGACTTAATAGGAATAGTATTCCTTTTTTCTACTATCAAATGTTCCCTTTTTCTTAGATTGTATTAATGAAAAATGGTTCTCCTGTTAATTAACATTATTAGATGTGCAATTTAAAATAATGAAACTGATTTCTGTTAGTGCATGGTCTCAGTAGATGAGAAACACAAAAAAAGCAAGACATAAAAACTGCATCACAGCTGGATTGGTAGAAATTGGAAACTGTCTCTATATTTTAAATTTGGATTTAGTGGAAAACACTAAAACATCTTTATAAAGCATATTAATCCATCTTTCTATAATATACAATGGCTATTAAAGATCAACCTTACATTTTCATATCCAATAATTTAATATTTCTTTAAATAATGTTATGTGTCTGAAAGTATGCCTGGTGATACTATTATTGTAGCAAAGGAATAAAGACAGCATGCCTGCTGATTTTCATAACCAGTAAGTTATCAAAATTTTCAATTAAAACAAGAAAATCTTGCATTTAGGTAACTTTAAAAAAAACAATTACACTTCTAAAAGAAATAATATTTATAGAAAAAAATCAATTGATTGCATAATTAGAGAAAGGAAAGCCATTACACTGCAAATAAAACAAGCAAGCAATCAGTACTCTTAGTAGGATATCTAAATACAGGAAATAATACCCTTAATAATTATGCAAAAGACATTAAGGAAGAATTTTATAAGATAGCTTTGTGTCATAGAACTATCAGATATTGAGTTTTCTTGATTTCTGAAAATCATCCAAACTTAAAATATTTGGGAGATATGATTAATAAAAATTTTTTTGCATTGAAATTCTAACTATGTGTATTTGTGTTTTGTGGTTTGAGGGGTGGGGTCAGGAAATGTTTCCATCCATTTATATAAACTAAGTCACTTCAGAGTCTTTTAAGATAATGAAAAAGTGTGCATTTTAAATTATGTTAGCCTTTCCAGGGAATTATTACTATTTATCCACTTAATTTCTTACCATTCAGATTGAAAGCAATCAAGAGTTCTGGTCATTCCCATTCTGATCAGGAAATTGCAGAGAAAGTCTTCTATTACTTCAGGCACTGCATGCTTTGAAGGAAGAACTGTTTTCTGCTCCTGAAAGTTAAATGTGCATTATTCCTTTTGAGAATGTCGAAGCTTTTACTAATGACACAAATACGTCTTTCATTCATTCATTCATTCATTCATTTTTCCAACAATTTTTGCTGAGTACTATATGGCAGGGACTATTTTAATCACTGGGGATAAAGTAGTGAAGAAAAGAGACAAGTCTCTCTCCTCACAAAGCTTATAGTCAAGTGAATGGAGACAGAAAATGGACAACTAAATAAAAAATACATAATATGGCAGATGGTACTAAGTGTCTGGGGAAAAATAATGCAGAGGATGAAAGACAGGGAGAGCCAGGATTAAGACAAGCATATGTGTGGAGCTAGGTTGCTATTTATGAAAAGTGTAAAGGAAGACCTTATTGATAAAGTGGTCTCTGGGCACGAACTTAAATGAAGAGGCAGAATAAATCAATAATGTTCCAGGTATAAGCATCAACATGTACAAAGACCCTGAAAGAAAAGTCTGATTAGATTGTTTAAAAGACAAGAAGGAGGTCAAATTGCACTTTCAATAACATATGACATAACCAAAGAATGGGGGTGAAGTATGGATCTTTTAATTTTTAAAATTATTATTATATAAGAAGAAACGCAACAATTTTGGTGCCTTGATTTTTAGAAACACTGTGGAAGAAATAATGTGCAATGGAGGGGGCTTGCACGACACTTAATAATAAAAGTAAATAAATCTCTCAATTAGATCAGGACTCAGCTGTTTTTGTAAATAAAGTTCTCTGGAACACAGCCATGATCATTTCTTTATATATTGTCTATGGCTGCTTTTGAACCACATGGCAGAGTTGAATACTTATGATACAGACCTTATGACCCTTAAGGCCTGAAGTATTTACTATATGGCCCTCTACAGAACAAGTCTGCATACCTCTAAACTAGAAAAAAATGGGAATATTTCAGCAAGTGAGATCTGACTTTAGGGCCATTCAGGCTCAGAGCCTTGTGGAGAGAGGATCAAAGACAAGGTTGAAAGCTAGACAGAAAGCGTATCATGGAAGCAAAAACAAAGGGTAGAGATACTGTGGATTTAAGTACAGGAGTGATAAATTTAAATTTGCATTTTAGAAACATCTTTTAGGTGGGAGTAGATGGAAGAATAGTTCCATTAGTGTCCAGCAACTCAGATGA
>PVKH010031526.1:0-12313 GCA_004027955.1 Chaetophractus vellerosus
CACTTGTGGTAAACCGGAGCCCTACCAATTGAGATACAGCCGGTTCCTTAAATATTCTTGAACTTTGTTCAGACATTGGATAACAGACAACTCAGTAGTCTTGGAAACAGTTTGATTCTTTCAAGTCTTGCTTTTGAACTTTATTAGGCGAGAGCAGAGGAGCCTTTAGCGTGGGGAGACGTTAGTCTGAGGCTAATTTTTCTCTGTCCTGATGTACTACCCTTAGTATACTATCTGATGCACTGTGTATTATGAGTTTTCACTTGGCTGGTGAGGAACACAAACTATTTTGGGTCCTATACAACAGATTGTTCCACCTATCCTTTTCAAGTGATTCTTTTCTCAGATTCAGGTTATTTCCTGTATGCATACACTGATCTGTACTTAGCTGAAGACTAAAGGGAACCCTCTCCAGATCCCTGGAGCTCTTTCTGTGCAGCTCTCTGCAGATTCTCTGCCCTGCAAATTCTAGCCTTTGAAATTCTCAACTCTGTCTCTTCAGCTCAGGGAGACTGCAGGCTCCATTTGTGTTTCCCACTCTACACTGCAACCTGGAAACTCTCCAAGCCTTAGCTAGGGCAATCACAAGGCTCACCTCATTGTTTTCTTTCTCACAGTGATTTTTACCAAGTTGTCTGTTATCCAGTGCCTTAAATCTGTTGTTTCATTTATTTTGTCCAGTTTTTTTAGTTGTTTAAGACCGGAGGGTAAATTTGATCCATGTTTCTTCATAATGGTCAGAGTAGTCCTATGTATATATTATATTTCTCTTGTCTTTCTTTTCCCTGACCTAGAATGCTTTCCCTTTCTTGATTAATTTTTGCATTCCTGTTAATTCTTAAGAATTCATCTTGGGTGAACCTCACTTGTGAAGCTAACCATGACCTCACCGATAGAGATAATTACTTCCTCTTCTGTATTCCATGTCCTCATAGTTTCTGGTACTTCTGCATGTAGTGCTTAATCATATTGTAGAATTATTTGATTATTTATCTCTGTCTCACAGGCATTCTACTAAGTGTTTTATATAGTTTATCTTATTTGATTTAATCCTCATATAAGTTAATTAGCTTGAACCCAAGCTAGCACCTTGTTTGAAATAGGTATTTAATAAATAAATGAGGGGCGGCTGTAGCTCAATTGGTAGGGCGCCGGTTTAACACATGGGAGGCCCCGGGTTCGGTTCCCGGGGCCTCCTTGAGCGGGCAGACGGCGTTGAGAAGGCAAGCCACCATGGCAGGGCAAGCTGCCTACGAGCAGGCAAGGCTGCCCACGAACAGGCAAGGCTGCCGCGCGGTGAGCTGACTCGGTGGGTCGCCACAACGGGGGGGAGACAAGCAGACACTGAAGAACACAAGAATGAACAGCAGAGAACAAGCAGAAAGGGGGAGATATATAATTTAAAAATAATAAGTAAATAAATAAGACAATAGTAACTGAAGTACTGAAGTGCATCCAGAAGAAAATGAGGAGAATGCTGGGGTTGGGGGGCGGGGTACTTAAAATGTGTTATAGGAACTGGAGATGTTTAGCCTGGAAAAAGAAGACTCTGGAACCTGGAACCATCTTCGAATGTTTAGAGGTCTGTCACATCTAAGAGGGATTGATGAGATGAGTTTCCCTTGGCCCCACGGAGGTAGAATTAGGTCTAGTGAGTGAAAACTATAGAGAGATAGTGTACCTTCATAAAAGGGAGAGATTTTTATTGATACATACTTTTTTGCTGGATATATTCACTAATGTGCACATGTCTACTTAATAGAATCAGGTGTAAGTAAACAATGCTGGACTTGAAGTTATACTCTCAGCTCTTTAGATCCCATCTCTACCACTTACTAACAATATAAGACCTTCATAAGATTTAAATGTCAGTTAATCAAAGTAGGCACTTAATTAGTACTCTACCCTTGGTGGCCAAACACTAGAATGAGGGTGAATTAGGTGACTGTTCATATTCTGTCTGTAATTCCATGATTCTTTGGAAAACTTTGGTTCATGTCTTCATTTTGTTGTTTTCTCTATATTTTCTTCTTGTCATGTATAACCACATTTATGTCATTTTAATTCATTATTTGCCTAAGCAACCTTAAAAATAATTCATGTGAATGACACGGCTGAGATGAAAAACATTTTTAACATTGTTCTTGTGGGCTGTGAGCATAGAATAAAGAATTCAAGTCCTCTATTTGGGATAGCATAAAGGTAGTATTCTTGTTTTTTGGGGCCAGTTCATTCCTCTCATTAATTCAAAAAATTGTTATTATGTGCCTATGATGTTAGGCACTGGAAACACAATGAGAAATAAAACAAAGGCCCTGCCTTAAGGGATCTACAGTTTCCTGGGAGGGATATACAAATAAATAGTGAAAATACACTGTGGTGGTGTAAATAGATTGAATATAGGGTGTGTAGTATACATAAAAGATGATCCAGCACTATCTTGAGATAGGATAACTGAGACATAAAGAATGAGTAGGAATTATTCCTGCTTAGAAGATTGGGGGACAGGAATACTCCAAAGATCTAAAGGCCAAAGAGGACAAACCACATTTGGGGAGCTGAAAACATTTAATACAGCTGGAGCATGGAGTTTGATGGAGAAGTCGTAAAAGATGAGACTGGAGAGGTAACCAGTGACTAGATTTTGAGTGGTAGGAGTTTAGACCTTATCCTAGGGGAAATAGAAAACCATTGTGGATTTTTTAAGTAGGGGAAATTGACCAGATTTCTACTGCAGAAAGATCATTCATCTTTCTTAGCAGAAATTTATAGATTATATATAAAATTGAAAAGTCAAGAAATAGGAATGTAAACATAATACTTAGGAATAAGTAGGTAAATACTGGAAGAAATAGATAAAATTGAGAATGGTTGTGTTTGGGGATTGGAATCAGGGCAGGGAAGAGTTAGGTCAGGGAACTGATTTGATTTCCTATCTGTAAAAGTTGGAATTATTGTAGAACTTACCTCATCGAAATTTTGTGAGAATTAAATGAATATAAAACGTATGCATTCTTTTCAAGAACGTGTAGAACATTTGTAAATATGAAAAAAGAAATTCTCAAGTATTGAAGAGTGAAATCATACAGATTGTGATATCTGTGCACAATGAATTTAAGCTAGAAGTTCAACACAAGAAAGCTAGAAATTTCCCCCATTTAATTTGATTCTTAAAAATACACTTCAGATTAGCTCTTAAATGAAAAAGAATCATGATTGAAACTGGAAAATAATAATGAAAGTATTACATATCAAAACTTGGAATACTGATCAAGAGCATTTAAAGTTTTACGTGTGTATTTTAGAAAAGAAAGCCTGAAAATTGAGTAAAATAATTTATTTCAAGAAATTAAAAAAAAAGAAAAGAAGTAATAATGTTTAGAGTAGAATTTGTCGGCATAGATGACATTTCAAGGGCCAGGCCTGTTACATAACTTTATCTACACAGCAAGGATATGAAACTATAGGGATTTTCATACACTGCCAGAAGGTGAATAAATTAGTATATCCACTTTGGAAAAGTTTGGCATTATCTAATAAAGTTGAAGATGCACATACGCTTTGACCCTGCATTTCTCTAGTAGGTACCTACACAAGGGAAACTTACACATATGCACCAGGAGATGTATATTAGAATGCTCATAGCCCCATTATTGGTAACACTCCCAGACTGTAAATAGATAAATAATATTATAATAGAATACTATACAGAAATGAAAATTGACAAACAACTATGTGCAACAATATGTATAGATCTCACAAATATAATTTCAGTTAAAAGAAGCAAGACACAGAAGAAGACTTACATATGATCCCATTTATATAAAGTTCAATAACAGGCAAGACTTAAGTACGTTATTTGCAGTACACAAAGCTGGTGAGACTGTATAATACACTGTTCTATACATAACATTGTAGATGTTCAATAACTATTTCATGAATAAATGGATATTTTAACTTTCTGAAATGCAGAAGTGTTAAGTACTTATTTAAAAAAGAAAGGTAAGTTTTACTATATTATAGAAAATAAGGATGGAAATAACAAAGATAGCTTAAGTTTATAAAATTCCTTCTGACTAGTCAAGAAACCTTTTCAGACTTTTATATTGAATATGAAAAGATGAAGTATCCAAATTAAACACTGGTTATGTATTAAACAAGTGTGTTTGTATATTAATTCTACAAGGAAATAGTCCAGAGTGTTCTGTAATTGTTATATATAGTAGACCCATCTATATGAATCTATTGGAATGTCCATTATCTTTAAGGAGTCTTATAGCATCGTTTTCACTGTTATTTCAGATAAACTTTTACTATTCACTTTATTAATATATCTGATTTTTAAAAATCATCAGTGTGTGTTTTTTTTAAAATTCTCATCCTAATACTATCTTGGGGCTATTAAGATGCATAATTTAACAAGATCCTTTATATACTTTATCAGCTTTTACATTTAAAATAATATTCAAAACTGCTTAGTTTTAAAGTCATCTGAACTGTGAAAAGAAAAGCAATGTTTTGCTTTTTAGAAATCCTGTTTATACTGAAAGTTTTAAAGTGGAAAATGGCACACTCAAATGCCTATCAAAGCCACTGAGATAATAAATGAAAGGAACAAGAAGAGAATGTGGCAAGCTCTGGAGAACATCCTCTGCCCTTTCTAGACAGGGCAACTCCTATTCCACTAAAACTGCCTCTTGCCATGAGAGAATGTGGACCATGGTGCCAATCATCTGAATTTTCAAAATAGGTTGTACATTTGGCAGTTAATTCAGAAATTTTTAAATAATGTTCAAGTCACCCAGAACAAGTCTGTGGACAGAAGCTTGTTCCTAGGCTATTAGTTTGCAAACAACGTTAAAGGGATGTATAATTTTCATGAAATTTTAAAATTTGTTTTGGTTATGTTTTCATGTAGTCGACAGAGGTATGTTCTTGGAGACAAAGCAATGCAGAAGATGGCCAAGTCCCATGTTTTCTTAAGTGGCATGGGTGGTCTTGGTTTGGAAATTGGTAAGCCATATTTTTATTCATATAATTTTATGTGACACTTTTGAGCAGCATAAAATAATTTATAAAACTTAACTTCTCTTGTATTTCATATAAAGGAATTCGATCTAGAAGCTTAATCAGATTCAATTTGATTCTTTTGACAAGACTTCTTCCATTATCTTCTTCCATTAGGAAGCAGTAATGATTCATTGTTTCTCTTTTTGTGATGAAACAGCCATTATTAATCATTGCTTATATCCATTAATTCATTAGAGTAGCACACATACATACATACATTAATTAGGGAGCAATACATTAAAATTTTAAGAATGATTATTTCAAAGTGGGGTGATTATGGAAATTTTTATATTTCCTTTTGTTTATCTGTATTCTCTAACTTTTTTTTACAAGGAACTTGTATTTCTTGAATAGTAAAAAAAAGTTAAAATCATCCAGTCAGAGATGTGACCAAGCGTCTATGAAGACAGATCCAATATACATTCCTAGTACTAAACTGTTCCTTTCTGTTTTTACTTTATAGCAAAGAATATTGTTCTTGCAGGGATTAAGGTAAGTGAGTAAATGTCCTTGGTAAGAAGAATTATTTTTTAGGAAGTTTTCCTCATTAATAGTGGTTATATTGTTTATACTTTGCTTATTTTTTCTCCATTTAATATCAAAATTGTTTTTAATGCACTATTTTACCTCCTTTTAAAACACTTCTTCATAAGAAAAATTTCAAAAATATATAAATATAGAAAAACTAGTGTACTCAGTAATGCCACTAAATTATCATCTTATGGTCAAATTTATTTCTCTAGTCATCTTTCCATTCCCTACCTCCTCCCTACCAACTGCCAAATTATATCAATTTAAATTTCAGATGTTGTATCATATAATTCTTAAGTAGTTTACATTCTAAAAGGTCAGGGTGCCTTTGAAAAATGTAACCACCCTAACATTTTCACCCCTGAAAATGTAACAATTCCCTAATGTTGTATTAGTTATCTGTTGCGGCAAATTAACTCAAAGCTTAGTGGCTTAAACAACATTAATTATCTCATAGTTTCTGGGGTTCAGGAAAAGGCATGTCTTAGCTGGGTCATCTGTTTCAGGGCCTCTCAAAAGGCTGCAGTGAAGGTGTTGGCAGGGCCTACTGTTGTCTCAAAACTAGACTGGGGAAAAAATCTGCTTCCCAAACTCTCTCACATGATTGTTGGCAGGATTCAGTTCTTCATGGGTTGTTGGACTCAAGGTCTCAGTTCTTGGCTGACTTTGGCCCAGAGACTACCCTCACTCAGTTCCTTGCCAGGTGGCCCTCTCTTAGGGCAGCCAACAACATGGCAACTTCCTTCATCAGAATAAGCAAGAAAGAAGTCAAGAGAAGGAATGTGCTAGCAAGATAAACCAGTCACTTGGTCCAAGCCACCACTCAAGGAAAAGGGATTATACAAAGGCCTGAATACCAGGGAGTAGGTGAGAATCATTGGGGGCATATTAGAAACCTGCCTACTCAAATCATCATGTATCTAGTTAGATATCAAATTTTTCTAATTGTCTTAATGAATTTTTTTTTAATCTATAAGTTTCCCTTCCTTGACTTTTTTCCCCATTGCAGTTTATTTGTTGAAAAAGCCAGGTCATTTTTACCCTTACCCCTGTATTTCCTTTAGACTCGTAGTTATATCCAGAGAAGCATATTCAGATTTGATTCTTTTGGCAAAACTACTTCATAGGTGATATTGTTTTCTCCTATCTGGAGACAGTAATATTTCATTGTCCCTCATTTTGTAACTATTAGCCATTAATGATCATCGCTTAGATTTGTTATTTCATTAGAGGCAACAGCGACACTCTAATTCTCTCACTCCTTTATTTACTAGCTAGAATACTTATAAAATAAAGTTTTCCACTTTTTGGTTCCACTAATATGTAGTTTGTACATGTATGAAAAAAAGAATAAATACTTGATCGCACCTCCTTTATTTACTAGTTTTGAAAAATGAGTGGTTTCTTAGCCCCTAGCAGTGACCAGTGAACTTGTGGGTGGGTGTGTATAGGACTATAAACTCATGGATTTAAATGTATTTGGTACGTTTTGATCCATTGTGGTTATTCTCGATGCTCAAATTGTTCCATATTTGGTCATTGGAATCCTTTTCAAGTTATTGAGTCCTTTTGACACAACCTTAGTAGTCTTTGATAGTCATTGTAAGTCTTCAGTGGACAGAGCTGGAATATTCACAGGAAGAAAGACTAAAATTTCTGAGTTTCAAGTTTAGGATTATAGGATATTGCTAAAACTTCTGATTCACATTTAGTATTAGAAGATATTTACTTCTTTGGTTTTATATTTGTATTTCTCTTCTCTTACTCTAAGAATCTTGGCTCCTAATAACATTTACCAGATTGCTTATTTGCTTTATTCTATATTATTTTCTACATGTGTAGAGCATAGTTTCTGAACAACAATTTTAATATTATTAATAGCAATATAATTACTGAAAACAGTTTGATTTTTTGTCATTTTTTAATCTTTGTGATATATACCCCATCTGCATTATGTAGAAAAATTAACTGCTTTTTAAAAGTCATTTAAAGGAATCCCTCTGGGTACTTAAACAATAAACTCAATAGACAGTTTGGCCCATTTGTTCATTTTGCTTTGGATATTTAGGGATTGCTTTTTACTATTATTTGATTTAGTTTTAAAATTATGTGAGCTTTTTATATGAGTCAAAGTCAAATCTATAAAATAAGGTATATTAAGGTAAGTCCAGCTTCTGTCTGCCCTATTCTCCTTCCCCCACCCCCAATTAGGTCACCCCACTTTTTTATTTGTTTTATTCATTCATTTTTAAATATAAACAAATACATACATTCATCCATTCATGTATATATATCTGTGTATGTGTATATTTATCCCACCTGCCTTTCCAAGATAAAGTGCCGTATTTTCTCAACCTTGCTTTTTCACTTAACAGCATATCCTGGAGATCACTCCATAATATAAATAAAGATGTATTTCATTCCTTTCTTATAGCTGCATAGATATACAATGTGTATCATATATTATTATGCCCGTTTCCCCATTGTGGACATTCTGATTTTTTCCAGTCTTTTGTTATTACAAATAGTGCTTCAGCGAACACCCTAATGTGTGTGTGTTCGTATTTTTCCCAGTGTGTCTTTGGGATAGATTCCTAGAAGTGGGATATATCGTGTTGCTAGAGATTCCCAAATTCCTTTCCATTGAGTTTGTGCCACTTCACATTTCCACTAGGAATGTATGTGTGTATCTGATTCATGTCACCCTTATCAATAGAGTACAGTGCCAAACTTCTGGATTTATGCTAATCTGATGAATGAGAAAATATATTTCATTCCTGTAATTATGCAAAAGATTGAACACCTTTATATGTTTTTAAGAGCCATATATGTTTCTTTTTGGTATACTCCATTTTCATATATCTTGCCATTTTTCAATATTTTTGTGTGCTTTGATAAAAATTACAAATGCTTTCTTTTCCCCAGTTAATCAGTTATGTCTTACTTTGAACATGGAGCATTTAAAAATGTTTGTATATATGAAATTTCTTGATTTTTGTATGTTGATTTTTATGATAGGCTGCTTTCCTAAATTTAAATTCTCTTACTGCATGAAGTTTTTCCATTGATTTTTTCGGGTTTTCCATACATATATAGTTATGTAGTCTGCAAAAAGAGCTAGTTTTACATCCTTTCTAATTTTTATGCCTTTATTTTCTATTGTTAATTAAGAAGGATAATACCTACAATACAAGTAAATGGTGAAGATAGTGAACATCCTTGCCTTATTCCTGACTTTCATAGATCCTTTTTTTTTCTTTGAAGGCACTTACAATTCATGATACCAAAAAATGTCAAGCATGGGATCTAGGAACCAACTTCTTTCTCTGTGAAGATGATGTTGTTAATATGAGAAACAGGTGAAGATAAGATATTTTGATGTTTGTCATAAGATATTTTTTATTCCCAACTACTTAGAGAATATTTTCTGTATTCAGAATACTAATCAGTCATAGTTAACTTATTAACCATACATTTACACTATCATATATAAACAAATAAGCATTTACTTATACTTATATGATCATTTATATTTGTCAAATTTTTTAAACACATTGCTACCTAGGAATGAATTGCTTTAAGATGATTAAAGGAGGTCCTTTAGCATTGCTGAATCATTAAGCGACTTAAGGAGCTTAGAACTTGGAACTGTTAAGAAACAGTTTGAAATTGTTTGGCTTACTGTGGCATGCTACATTGTGCTGCATCTCAAGATTTTATAGTTATGCATAAAAACAAAGAAGTCTTGGCTCTTTTTTTCCTACAGTTTATTAAACTTCCATTGAAATTTTGTACTATGTAAGGTTCCTCTAATGTAATTAAAGTGTCCAGGTTTGAAAGAGTGATTATATTGAATGAAAGAACAGTAAAGGTTATTTGTTTATTTGTTTATTTAGGGCGGATGCTGTACTTCAACATATTGCGGAACTAAATCCATATGTTCACGTCACATCAACTTCTGTTCCATTAAATGAAAGTACAGATCTCTCCTTCTTAGATAAGTACCAGGTTGGTACTCCATTTTATATTCAATGTTATTGACAGATTCCAAGGTAAATCAGTATATATTAATATGGTATAACTAATTTAACCTAGTATGTTGAGGATGAAAACAATATATTTCAAGTTATAAGACTTCCTTTAGAATAATACCTTTCAAATGTTCTGCTTTAGGGAAAGTGTCTAAGAACTACTGACAAAGTAATTATATTTGTCAGTTATTTTCACAGTAATGTGAATAACAAACTGTTGAAAACTCAGTTATTTATAGAAACATGCATTATTTCTTCCTTATGCCTTGCATGTCATTTAGAGTTCAGCTGTTCTTGGCTGAACTCAGCTGGGCTTGAACTCCAGACTATGCATGTGTCTCTCTTCTGAGACCAGCAAGCTACCCAGGACATACTTGTGTGGCAGGAGCAAAAACATAAAGGGCAAGTCCAACTGTGGAAGCACATATCAAGCCTGTTTCTGTTACTTCCCTCAGCATCTCATTGGCCATAGTAAGTCACATGGTCAAGCCCAAAGGATCAAGGAAGTATACTCAGCTCTTCATAAGGTTATGATGTAGAAAACAATCAGAGAGGGGTAATGACTAATTCATTCTTCCATAGATAACAATTCCTTAAATAATAACAAAAGTTCCTAGCACGTTGGATGCTCTGAAAGTGACTAGGTTGACCTTGATTTTCACTGGGATTAAATCATGCGGTTATCCATTTAAAACCAGTTAGCTGTCCATTGTGTGCTGAATAACTTCAAATCTGCCAAGCTACAAAATACCTAGAAAGTTTAACAGACCTCTTTTTAAATGACTGCCTGAGTTCAAAATAATGTAAGGGAATTACTGAGAGACCAAAAATGAATAGTTAGCTAAGAGAAGGCTGGTGAGCTGTTAGCTGTAGTCACTCTGAGGGACAGTTGCCTTTCTCAGTGACCAAGATTCTTGGGAATTAATGGTCACACAGAAACGAGATGTAGAACTGCATTTGTCTGCATGAGGTAAGAAGATGAATAAAGACCTCTCCACTCACTATAAAACTGGAACTTCAGACAGAGCTACATCCTTAGTGAAAGGGTGGACAAGAAAATCTCTGCCCATAAGAACAAGACACTTGTCTGTTTTTTCTTGGGTTCTGGGTGAAAACATAAAGGTCTTTCCTGGGAATTCATAACCATAGGTCTGCTTTCACATAGCTTTAGAGATAAACTTAATAATCCTTTGTGGTCCAAAAATTCTCAAGCTGGGGCCGGCTCGATAGCCCAGTGGATAGGGTGCCGGCATACCACATGGGAGGCCCTGGGTTCGATTCCCGGGGACCTCTCCTAGCGGGCAGAACGCCTTGAGAATGGCAAGCCGCCATGGGCGGGCCGGAGCCGCCGTGGGCAGGGCAAGAAGCTGCCACGGACAGGGCAAGAGCCACCACGGGCAAGGCAGGTCGCCCGTGGATGGAGCGCAGCCAGCCACCCGCGAACTGAAAGCCGGCCGTGAACGGACGCAGAGACCACCCACAAGTGGGGAAAGCCGCGCCTGCGCAGTGTCCTCTCTCGGCGCGTCGCCGCAGCAGGGGGAAGGGGAGATATGTAATAAAATAAATAAATCTTTAAAAAAAAAAAAAAAAAAAAATTCTCAAGCTGAGAAATTAACATAAAAAGTAGGATTAACCTGGTAATTCCCTAGAGTGCCAAACAAACAAAACTGAACAGATAGCTGCATGGATATATATCCAGAGAAATCACGGCAGAAAATCTTCCAGGATTAATGAAATATGAAACCTCAGATTCAGTATTGGGACTAGGATTTGATTTTACTCTGTTTACAAGCTAATAAGATAGCCTGTAGCTGTTTTATAGGTGTTGGCAGAATACAAGAAATTTCTGGGTGAGAGACAAAGGACTTTGTTGCTCAGGATAGAGCAAGAAGTATGAGCATCATATTCACATCCTTTCCTCTTGCCTCCCAAGTCACACAGAGGGCTCAGATGGATCCTGTACATGTAGTGGGTTGTGTTAGAAGAGAAGAACACTGAGCTTGGGGAACCTTTTTTTTATAGTAAGCAATAAACAAGCCTGCTCTGTCCCAGTCAGTCTTTCAAGTTTGTACACTGCAGATACAACCCTGAGAAATGGCCTAGCATTTATGACATACCCAGCAAGGTATATAGAAGTATAAGAGACTCATGGAAGAGGGTTTTTCTACTTGGAAGCACACCAAATTCTGAGTTAGATAAGTAAATTCACACTTGGACACATTGTTATAAAACTGAGTCCTCCAGGTCATGGAAATGAACAGTTGAGTAAAGCTCTGGACTGTGTCTAGGTCTGCTTTTGCTGCTTGATAGACAATTGACCTTAAGAAAGTATTTGGGGGGCCGGCTGTAGCCCAGTTGGTAGGGCTCCGGTTTACCACATGGAAGGCCCCAGGTTCAGTTCCTGGGGCCGCCTTGAGAAGGCAAGCCGCCGTGGGCAGGGCAAGCCGCTGCGGGCAAGGGCAAGCCACCGCGAGCAGGGCCAAGCCGCTGCGAGCAGGCAGGCCGCCGGGCGGGGAACTGACTCAGCGGGTCACTGCAGCAGGGTGGGGAGACAAGCAGACACAGAAGAATGCAAAAATGAACACAGCAAGAGCAAGCAGAAAGGGGGGGATGTATAATGAATAAAAAATAAATCTTAAAAAAAAAAAAAAAAGTATTTGACCTCTATGGCACTCAGTTAC
>PVKH010031527.1:0-12312 GCA_004027955.1 Chaetophractus vellerosus
GTTTTATTCCATTGGTCAGTATGCCTGTCCTTGTGCCAGTGCCATACTGTTTTGATTGCTGTAGCTTTGTAATGAGCTTTAAAATCAGAAAGTATGAGTGCACCAACTTTTTTCTTCTCTTTCAAGATCTTTTTGGCTATTCGGCGTCTTTTACCCTTCCATATGAATTTGACACTTGGCTTTTCCATTTCTGCAAAGATCGCTTTTGGCATTTTTATTGGGATTGCACTGAATCTGTAAATCACTTTGGATAGAATTGACATCTTAACAATATTTAGTCTTCCAATCCAGAAACACAGAATGGCCTTCCATTCAATTAGGTCTTCTTTAAATTTCTTAAAGCAATGTTTTATAATTTCCCAGGTGTAACTCCGTGATGTCTGTGGTGGTTTTGAGCTATCTACCCCAGAAAAACATGTTCTTAAACTTAATCCATTCCTGTGGTTGTGAACCCATCATAAGTAGGACCTTTTGAGGAGGTTACTTCAGTTAAGGTGTGGCCCAGCCCAATCTGGATGTGTCTTAATCCTATTACTGGAGTCCTTTATAAGCAGAATGAAATTCAGACAAAGAAAGAAAAAGCCACAGGAAACAAGAGCTGAAGGTCAGTGGAACCCAGAAGAGAAGAGAGAGGCTAGGAGAGGCCACCATGTGCATTGTCATGTTGCAAAGGAACCCAGGACCAAGGATCACCAGCAGCCAGCCTCAGTATGCCAGTCTGTGGGAAGAAAACATTATAATGCCTTGATGATGCCTTGATTTGGACTTTTTCCAAGCCTCGGAACTGTGAGCTAAATACATTCCCATTGTTTAAGCCAACCCATTTCATGGTGTTTGCTTGAGCAGCCCAGGAAAGTAAAATAACATCCTTAGCTAAATTTATTCCTATAGATTTTATTCTTCTAGTTACTGTTGTAATTGGAATTTTTTTCTTGATTTCCTTTTTGCGTTTTTAATTACTAGTGTATAGAAGCACCACTGATTTTTTGCAAGTTGATACTGAATCCTGCCACTTTGCTGATTTCATTTAATAGTTCTAGAAGCTTTATTATAGATTTCTCAGGATGTTCTCTATATGGGATCATGTCCACTACAAATAAGGAAAAGTTTTATTCCTTTCCAGTTTGGATGCCTTTGATATCTTTTTCTTGCCTAATTACTCTGAATAAAACTTCCAGTATAGTGTTGAATACCAGTGGTAAAAGTAGGCATCCGTGTTTTTTTCCTAATCTTAGGAGGAAATTGTTCAGTCTTTCACTGTTGAGTTTGATGCTGTCTGTGGGATTTTCATCTCTGCCCTTTATTGTGTTGAGAAAAATTTTCCTTCTATTCCTAGTAGTCTGAGTGTTTTTATCAAGAAGGGTACTGGATTTTGTGTTTCTATTGGTATAATTATGGTTTTTTCCCTTCAGTCAATTAGTGTATTACATTCATTGATTTTCTTATGTTGAGCCATCCCTGCATTCCTGGGATAAATCCCAATTGATCATGATGTATAATCCTTTAAATGTGCTGTTGTATTTTATTTGCTAGTATTTTGTTGAGGATTTTTGAATCTGTATACATAAGGGATATTGCTATGTAAATTTTTTTCTTATGATATCTTTATCAGACTTTGGTATTAGTGTGATGCTGGCCTCATAAGATGAGTTAGGGAGTGTTCTCTTCAATTTTTTGGAAGACAGAGCAGTAACGGTATTAATTATACTTTGAATGTTTGGTAAAATTCACCAGTGAAGCCATCTGATCCTGAGTTTTTCTTTTTGGGAAGGTTATTGATGACTGATTCAATCATTTGTTATTGGTCTGTTGAGGACTTCTATTTCTTATTGATTTAGTTTAGGTAATTTATATATTTCTAGGAATATGTGCATTTCATCTGGGTTATCTAATTTGATGCCATACAGTTTTTTGTAGTATCCTCTTATAATCCTTTTTGTTCCTGTGGATCAATAGAAATTCCCCCCTTTATTTCTTATTTTAATTGTTTGTGCCCTCTCTCTTTTTTCCATTATCAGTCTATCTAAAGGTTTGCTCATTTTATTCATCATTTCAAAGAACCAACTTTTGGTTTTGTTGATTCTATTTTTCTATTCTCTATTTCATTTATATTCTCTGTAATCTTTCTTTCTTTCTGCTTGCTTCTGGTTTAGTTTGTTCCTGCTTCTCTAGATCCTCCAGTTGTCTCTGATTTGAGATCTTTCTTTTTTTACTATAAAAATTTAGAGCTGTAAATTTCACTCTCAGCCCCACTTTTACTGCGTCCCGTAAGTCTTTTTTTTTTTAATCTCCCCCCCACCATTGTTTTTGCTCTTGCTGTCTGCTCTCTGTGTCCATTTGCTATGTGTTCTTCTTTGTCTGCTTATCTTCTCTTTAGGCAGCACCGGGAACCAATTCCAGGACCTTCCGGAGTGGGAGAAAGGCACTCAATCTCTTATGCCACCTCAGCTCCCTGGTCTGCTGCGTCTCTTATTGTCTCTCCTCTGTGTCTCTTTTTGTTGAGTCATCTTGCTGTGCCAGCCCTCCACGCAGGCCAGCACTCCTGCGCGGGCCAGCTCACCACACAGGCCATCTCTCTGCTTGAGCCAGCTCGCTGCACAGGCCAGCTTGCCTTCACCAGGAAGCCCCAGGAATCGAACCCTCAATCTCCTATATGGTAGACAGGAGCCCAATCGCTTGAGCCACATCTGCTTCCCCATCCCATAAGTCTTGGTGTGTTGTTTTTCATTCCAGTTTGTCTCAAAGTATTTCATAATTTCCCATGAGAGTTATTCTTTGACCCATTGGTTTTTTAGTGTATTTTTAAACTTCCAAATATGTGTGAATGTTCCAGTTACCCTTCTGCTTTTGATATCTAGGTTTATACCATTGTAGTTGGAGAAGATACTTTGTGTGGTTTTAACCTTTTAAATTGGGAGGGGGGGGGCCTGATTTTGTGACCTAAAATAGGGTTTATCCTAGAGAATAAACCACGTGTACTAGAGAAGAATGTGTATTCTGCTGGTCATTGGGGTGAAGTGTTGTATAAATCTTCTTGATAAATTTGACCCTTTTATCAATATATAATGTCCTTGAGAGTTCCAGGAAGATGTCAGATTAGAGACATGGGACTCACTTTTCTACCAGAAAAATAGCTAGAGGACAGGCAGAAATGGCCTGGAAAAAATTTTTCCTGGGTTTAGGACACCAGAGGAAGGCTGGGCACCACCCAGAAGAGAGAGAGGCACAGGAAGAGAATCTTGACAGAAAATCTCTGAGTAGAAGCTGCAGCCGCAACTATGGGCAGCTATCCCCCCACTCTCAGAGCAGATAGCTTTGAATTCTCTGACCTCTGGCCAGAGTGTATGGACAAAGGTGGCTGCAGGGATCTACCTCCCCAGGAATCAGGGGAGAGAGAGGTACTGAGCTTAATGATCATTCAGCTTTTGGTCAACAAATTTGCTTTGCTGTGTCCCACAAGCCTTCAGACTGGGTGGGACTGTGCCACTGTTTCCCCTGGGAGCCAGCCACTGGACTAAAAAATTCTACACTCACAAACACCATCCCTACTGACTGGGACCAGTTCTTGAGGATGCAGAGAGGAGTGGAATTATTTCCTACCCAGGAAAAGGGAGGGGGCTGCCAGCAAAGGTTGGAGAACAATCTCTGAGAAAGTTTGAATTGTGAAGCTCTAAATAGCCTCAAGGCAGGATCCTCTGGCACATTGTTGCTGTCCATGTTGCAGCAAACAAACTCCGGCCAGGCTTTGAACCGATAGGGCTGTCAAAGAGCACCATCTGCTGGCAGACCAAGGAAGTGTAAGTAAAGAAATTAAAAATAAATTAGTAAGCAGAAAATATAGCTAGAGAACAGGCAGAGACAGTCTGGAGTGCTGCTCAGGACACCAGGGGGAGGTGAGAAAACACCCAAAAGAGAGAGAGGTGAAGGAAAGGAGTCTCAGCTGACAGAAAATCAGTGAGTAGAGCTGGAAAAGCAGCAGCAGGTGCCCATCCCCCCACCTAAGGAGTAAATAGCAGTCTGTGAACTACAGCAGCTGTGGGCTGCAGTGGCAGCAGACTGAGGGGGTTGCAGCAGTCTTCTTCACCAAGAAAGGGGAGAGGGAGGGACACAGCGTACAGCAAATTCAGAGTTTGGCCAGTGCATTTGATCTGCTGAATTGGAAGGGACACACACATCCAGGCCGGGAAGGGCCATGTCATTGTTTGCACTAAGAGCCACCAGGGAGCTAAAGATAATTTGACTTCTCAAACACCCTTCCTACTGCCCAGGGCTCATTTCTGAGGGGGCAGAGGGAGGGAGGGTGTGACCAGCCAAGCATGAAGAACAGCCTCTGAGAAAGTTTGCTTGTGAGGTTTGGCCAGCCCTGAGGACATTGCTTCTGCACCGCCAGCCCTGCCACAAGGTTACACTGAATGCATTCCCCCTGACATCTAGGATCTGAGCTGAGAGTCTGCCAAAGATTTCCTTCTGCTAGCCAGACCAAGAAGTGCCCAAAAAAGAAAAATAATAAATAAATAAAAGAGGCAAGCAGGTGCCTTTATTGCCACCCTCTACAAGTTGTTTGGAAATTAGTCTACACCCTATTACTGGGTCCTTAGCCCTGGTTTGAGCAGTTAAATGGGCAATCCTAAATATCTGGAGCAAGTTGAACCAAGAGTCAAAGGGCAGTGGTCATACACAGCTACTTAATAGTAAATCCCTAGACAAGAGAGAGAAACTAAATATGAGAGTAAATTCAGAATCAGATGCCTAGACATCAGCAAAAAATTACAAGCCATACAAAAAAAAAAAAAAGGAAGATATGCCTTAGGCAAAGAAACAATCAAAGGTCCAGATGAGACGCAGGACTTGAAAAAGCTAATCAATGAGGTTCATACAAATCTCCTAAATCAAATCATGTAGTTAAAGGAAAATGTGACTAAAGAAATAAGACATTAAGGCACTCAGTGAGCATAAAGAAAAATTTGAAATCTTGGATAGAAAATTAACAGAGCTTATGGGAATGAAAGACAAAACATTCATAAGAAATACAATAGAGGGTAACAATAGCAGATTTGACATTCTATAAGAAAGAATCAGCTAAGTAGAGGAAAGAACAACTGAAATTGAAGAGAGAGAAGAAAAGAAAAAGGAAAAAATGGAAAATTTGAGCAGGGCCACAGGGAGTTAAATGATAACACGAAGTGCACCAACATACATGTCATGGGAGTCCAGAAGGAGACAAGAAGGGTAAAGGGGCAAAAAGAGTATTTGAGGAAATAATGGCTGAAAACTTCTCAACTCTCATGAAGACATGAATATACCAGTCCAGGAAGCACGGTATTTTGGTCAGCCACAGTGTGCCTTTTGAAATACACCAAAATTGGTTGGTCTTTCTAAAGGGTATTTATTTGGGGTAGACGCTTACAGTTACCAGGCCACAAAGCATAAAGTTCTTCCCTCACCAAAGTCCATGTGTTGGAGCAAGATGGCTGCCGACGTCTCCAGGGTTCAGGCTTCCGGGTTCCTCTGTTCCCGGGGCTGCATTTCTCTCCGGGCTTAGCTTCTCCTTCTTCCACAAGTTCAGCTATAGACCTTGAGGTTCTCTATGCATTGCGTCTCTCCACAGGGCAGCTGTAGACTATCGGCGAACGGCTCACTCCAACATCAGAACTGCTTCTCCAATCTGCTTCTCTAAATCTCTGCAACTCAGATCTGCTGCCTAGCCTTTATACTTGAGACCACACCCACCGAGGGGCGGGGCCCAACACCCTCCTGACGTGGCCCAGTTAATGCCCTTATCATAACTTAATTATGCCCAGATGAACAGATTAGTTTACAAGAATAATCCAATTTATATTTTTGGAATTCATAATTAAATAAAACTCTGAAACCATTAAACACGGCATACTCCAGTTAGAATAAATCCAAATAGACCTACCCCAAGACACACAATATTGAGAATGTCAATTGCCAATGATAAAAAGAAAATTTTGAAAGCAGCAAGGGAAAAGCAAAACATACAAGGGACATCTAATGAGACTCAGTGCAGATTTCTCTCTAGAAACGGTGGAAGCGAGAATACAGTGGTATGATATGATTCAGGTAATGAAAGAGAAAAACTACCAGCCAGGAATTCTTTATCCAGCAAAACTGTTCCTCAAATAAGACAGTGAGCTTAAAATAGTCACAGAAAACCACAAACTAAAAGAGTTCATAAACAAGAATCCACCTCTCCAGAAAACACTAAAGGGGGTTCTGCAGCTGGAAAAGAAAAAGCAAAAGAGAGAGGCTTAGAAGAGAGTGTAGAAGTGAAGACTATCAGAAAGGGTTAACCAAAAAGGTAAAAACATAGACAAAATTAGGTAATGACATATGAAAGCCAAAGGATAAAATGGCTGAAATAAGTAATACCTTTACAGTAATAACATTGAATGTTAATGTAAGCTCCCCCATCAAAAGACATAGGTTGACAGAATGATTAAGAAAGCATGAGCCATCCATATACTGTCTGCAGTTGACTCTCCTTCGACCCAAGGATACAAATAGACTGAAAGTGAATGGTTGGAAAAAGATATTTCATGCAAATAATAACCATAAGAGAGAAGGGGTAGCTATACTGGAGTCATATAAAACAGACTTTAAATGCGAAAAAGTTATAAGAGATGCAGAAGGCCATTATATATTAATAAAATGGTTAATACACCAGGAAGGAGTAACAGTCATAAATAGCTTTGACCCTAACCAGTGTGCCCCAAAATACATGAGGCAGACTGGCAAAACTGAGGGGAATTAGGTGTCTCTAAAATAATGAGTGGAGACTTCAACATGCCACTCACATCACTATAGAGAACAACTAGACAAAAGATCAACAAGAAAACAGAAAACTTGAACAATATAATAAACGAGCTGGAACTGACAGACATATACAGAATATTGCACACCAAATCAGCAGGTTATACATTCATCTCAAGTGCTCATTAATCTTTCTCCAGGATAGACCACCTGTTGGGCCATAACACAGCTCACAATAAATTTAAGAACATTGAAATTATGCAAATGATCATAATGGAATAAAGCTGGAATTTGATAATAGGCAAAAAAGGGGGGAAGTTGCAAATAAATGGAGGCTTAGCAACATACTCCTAAACAATCAGTGGGTCAAAGAAGAAATTGCAAGAGGAGTTAGTACATATCTCAACATGAATGAAAACAAGAACACAACTTATCAAACTTATGGGATACAGTGAAGGCAGTGCTGAGAGGGAAATTTATAGCCCAATGCCTATATTTAAAAAGAGGAAAGAGTTAAAATCAAAGATCTAACTGAACAACTGGAGAAACTATAAAAAGAACAGCAAACTGATCCCAAAGCAAACAGAAAGAAAGAAATAACAAAGAAATAAATGAAGTTGAGAACAAAAAACGAGAGAAAATCAGTAAAACCAAAAGCTTGTTCTTTGAGAAGATCAATAAAATTGACAAACCCTTAGCAGGACTAACAAAATAAAAAAGAGAGATGATACAAATAAATAAAATCAAGAATGAAAGGGGGAACATTACAACTGACCCCAAAGTAATGAAAAGGATCATAGGAGGATATTATGAGAAACAGTATACCAACAAATTAGACAATCTAGATGGAGACAAATTTCTAGAAATGCAGAAACAGCCTCCATTGACTCTACAAGAAATACGGGAACTCAACAAACCAATCACAAGTAAAGAGATTGGATCAGTCATCAAAAATCTTCCAACAAGGAAAAGTCCAGGACCAAATGGCTTTACAGGTAAATTCTACCAAACATGTCAAAAAGAATTAATACCAGTCCTGTTTAAACTCTTCCAAAAAAATTGAAAGGAGGGAAAATTACCCAACACATTTTATGAAGCCAGCATCACCCTAATATCAAAGCCAGGAAAACATACTACAAGAAATGAAAATTCCCTAATGAACATAGATGCAAAAATTCTTAACGAAATACTTGCAATTCAAATCCAAAAACCATATAAAAACCATTATACATCACAATCAAACAAGTTTTTTTCCTAGTATGCAAGGGTGGCTCAACATAAAATCAATTAATGTAATATACCATGTTAAGAAATTGAAGGGATAAAACTACATGATCATCTCAGTTGATTCAAAAAAGGCATTTGAAAATTCCAGCATCCTTTCTTGATAAATAGACTTCAAGAGAAGAAATCAGGAAAAAGATTCCATTTACAATAGCAACTAAAAGATTTAAATCCCGAGGAGTCAATTTAACCAAAGATGTACAGGACCCATGTTCAGAAAAATACACAACAGTGCTAAAAGAAATCAAAGAAGACCTAAACAAATGGAAAGACATTCCCTGTTCATGGATTGGAAGACTAAATATTGTGAAGATGTCAATCCTACCCAAACTCATTTATAGACTCAATGCAATACCTATCAAAATCCCAACAGCCTACTTTACAGAAATAGAAAAGGCAATTACCAAATTTATTTGCAAGGGAAGGTGTACCCGAATACCTGAAAGCATCCTAAAAAAGAAGAACGATGTGAGAGGACTTTCACTACCTGACCTTGAAACACAACACAAAGCTACAGTGGTCAAAACAGTATGGTATTGGCAGAAGTATATACACATTGATTAGTGGAATAGAATTGAGAGTCTAAAAATAAACCCTCACCTCTATGACCAACTGGTTTTTGACAAACCTACCAAGTCCACATTACCCAGACATACCAGTCTTTTAAACAAATGATGCTGGAAGAACTGGATTATCCATAACCAAAAGGATGGAGGAGGAACTCTATATCACTCCCTATATAAGAATCAGCTCAGAATGGATCAAAGACCTAAATATAAAAGCCAGGACCATAAACCTACTAGAAGAAAATGTAGAAAATCATCTTCAAGATCTTGTGGGGTGGTGGTTTCTTGGATTTCATACCCAAAGCAAGAGCAATAAAAGAAAAGGTAGATAAATGGAGCTTCCTCAAAATTAAACACTTTTGCACTTCAAAGGACTTTGTCAAAAGGGTGAAAAGGCAGCCTACTCAATGGGAGAAAATATTTGGAAATCATATAACCGTTATGGATTTAATATCCATAATATATAAAGAGATGCTACAACATAACGGTAAAAAGACAAACGATCCAATTGAAAAATGGGCAAACAACTTGAATAGACATTTCTCCAAAGAAGAAACACAAATGGCAAAAAAAAACTCATGAAAAAATGTTCAACATCACTAGTGATTAGGCAAAATAAATCAAAGCTACAATGATAAATCATTTCACACCTATTAGAATGGCCACTATTAAAAAGACAGAAAGCTACAAGTGTTACAAAGGATGTGGAGAGATAGGAATGCTTATTCACTGTTGTGGAAATGTAGAATACTATAGCCACTGTGGAGGACTGTTTGGCAGTTCCCAAGGAAGTTGAAGATTGATTTGCCATGTGACCCAGCAGTACCACTACTAGGTATATACCCAGAAGAACTGAAAGTAGTGACACAAACAGACATCTGTACACTGATGTTTATAGAGGCATTATGCACAGTTGCCAAAAGATAGAAACAACCGAGGTGTCTATCAACTGATGAATGGATAAACAAACTGTGGTGTATTCACACAATGGAATATTATGCAGCTGTAAGAAGAAATGAAGTTGTGAAGCATATGACAACGTGGATGAACCTGGAGGACGTTATGCTGAGTGAAGGAAGCTAGACAAAAGGACATATAGTATATGATTGCACTATTTTGAACTAAATATATTGTGTAAACTCATGGAGTTAATAACTAGAATATGTAGGTCACCAGAAAATACTTGAGGTTATAGAATGGAAAGCCGAGCACTAATCAGTGCAGAACTGGTTTTTAAAAAGGTTGTTAATCTTTTGGAAATAAATAGAAAAGGTAAAAGCACATCATAGTGTTTATTAGTTGTTTTATTATATGGTATTAACTAGTTTAAAGGGAAAGGCTGAAGTCATGTATATTACTAGAGGGAAAGCTAAAAAATTTAACAAGGGACTATAGCATAATGAAACCTCATGAAAAATGAATATGGGTAAATATTGCATGTATAAGACTGTTTTTCTTTGAAACTGAACAAATGTATGTTACTGTTTCAAGATGTTAACATCAGGCAAAAAAAAAAAAAATATGCTAAGTGAAAGAAACCAGCCACAAAGTACTACATATGATATGATTCCCTTTATATAAAATTTATAAAGATGGAATTAGATTAGAGGTTATATAGGGTTGAGGAAGGATAGAGGGATTGAAAAGTTATTGCTAAAGGGTATTGAGTTTTTCTTTTTGGAGTAATATAATTGTTCTAAAAATGTTTGTTGTGATGAATGCACAATGCTATGACTATACTGAAAGCCATTGATGGTACACTTTGGATGGATTGTATGGTATGTGAAAATATCTCAATAAAACTAGAAAAAAGAAAAAATATATATACTGTCCTCATTTGTTCCTTCTAACAGTTTTGGACTTTAAGTCTGTTTTAATCCAATATTAGTATAGCCACCCCAGGTCTCCTTCAGTTGTTATTTGCATGGAATATTTTTTCCATCCTTTCACTTTTCAACTTACTTGTGTCTTTGATTTTAGGGTGAGTCTCTTATAAACCCTTGTAAAATATGTTTTCATATATTTTCTTTGTGGTTACCCATGGGCTTTAACATCCTAAATCTATTATAATCTCATTTAATTTGATACCAATTTAACCTCAACCATTTACACAAACTATGTTCCCATTACCCACTGCCCCCCCATCTTTATATAGTCTTGTCACAAATTACATATTTTTTAAACAATTTATTGAAGTGTATCATTCATACATGAACATACATAAACTATAAGTGTTCAGTAAACAGTGTGAACTTACAAAACAGACATGCATAACATCATGCAGGGTTCCCACACGTCTCGTCTTGGCTCTCCCTTGTGTCACTCTCCTGTTACATCATTGGGCTCACAGGTCCTGGCAGCTCACCCGCCCGCAGGGCCTGGAGGTGTGCCCATGCACCTGGGCCTGATGGTGCACCCACGCATGGGGCCTGGGGGGCTCACCTGGTCACAGGGCCTGGCGGTGCACCTGCGTGCAGGGCCTGGCGGCTCGCCCACGCACAGGGCCTGGGGGGCTCACCTACATGTGGGTCTTAGTGGTCCACGTGCCTTCTATATTTTTCTTTTTTTAATTTTTACCAAGAGTTCACAGGGATCAGACCCAGGTTCCTCCATATGGGAGACTGACGCCCAACCACCTGAGCCACATCCGTCCCCCTGCTATATCTCTTAAGGTTGGCCAAAGATACCCAAAGTTACAATCTTTTCCCATACAGGATGGTCATGATAAATCAGGCTTAGTTTATCAGCAGCATTCTAAAAACCAGACCTAGGGAGAAAACTAGGTCTGGGGACACATGCCTGGTTTCTAAAATAGCTAATGTTTAGCCTACCCTGATTATCACAAAATCCGGGCAGCGAGAATATTCGCATACAAATTACATATTTATATGTTATAAGTTCAAACCCATTGATTTATCATTACTTTTTATCCATGTGCATTTAGAAGTAAAAAGTGGGGTTTACGTATCAAAAATAAATAATAGTACTGGTGTTAAGAATTACCCATGTAGGTACCTTTAACAGAGTTCGTTATTTCTTTATGCTGCTTCAATCTACTTTCTAGTGTCCTTTTCTTTCAGTATGAAGAACTCCCTTTAGCTGCTTGTAGGACAGGTCTAGTAGTGATGAACTCCCACAGCTTTTTTCTGTGAATATCTTAATCTCTCCCTCATTTTTGAAAGACAGTTTCATTGGATATAAAATTCTTGATTGGCAGTTGTTTTCTTTCAGTGGTTTAAATATGTCATCCCAGTATCTTCTTGCCTTCATGCTTTCTGATGAGAAACTGGCATTTAATCCTATTGAGGCTCCCTTATACATGGCACATTGCTTCTCTACAAATTTAGAAAACATTGTAGTTTTCAGGCTTCTTTCTTTTTCTTTGGCATTTGACAGTTTGATTTTAATATGTCTAGGCTAGGATCTCTTCAAGTTTATTATGTTTGGGGTTCATTTGGCTTCTTGGATGTTTATATTCTTATCTTTCATTAAATTTGGAAAGTTTCCAGCCATTATTTCTTTGAGTATTCCTCCTGCTCCTTTCTCTCTTTTTCCTCCTTCTGGGATCCCACAATATACACACTTGATAGTGTCCCAAAGGTCTCTTTAGCTCTGTTCATTTTTCTTGTTTTTTCCATCTACTCCCCAGACTGAATAATTTCAATCATCTTAACTTCAGATTCATTGA
>PVKH010031528.1:0-12312 GCA_004027955.1 Chaetophractus vellerosus
AATTAAAAAAAAAATTTTTTTTTAAGATTTATTTTTTATTTTCTGCTTTTTGTCTCCACCCCGCTGCGGTGACACGCCGAGTCAGCTTCACCGGTGAGCGGTGGCCTTGCCCACTTGCGGGCGGCTTGCCCCGCTTGCCAGCAGCTCTGCCCTGCCCACGGCGGCTTTTGCCTTCTCAAGCAGTCAGTCCGCCCGCCCGGAGAGGCCCCGGGGACCGAACCCAGGGCCTCCCATGTGATAAACCATCGCCCTATCCACTGGGCTATATAGCTGGCCCCTAGGTGATTTTTTTAAAAATACAAATACTTGTTTGGTGTTTACTTTATCCCAGGCACTGTTGTAAGCAGTTAACATATATTGACTCATATCCTCCGAATAGCAAACTAGGGAGTAGATAATATCTCTATTTTATAGATGAGACTGAGGCTTAGAGTTTAAGTAACTTATCCAAGGTCACACAGCTCTTAAGGGGAGGAGCCAGGATTCAAAGCCTGAAAGCCTTGCTCCAGAGTCTGCTCTTACCCACTTACATTTCCTTTTCTGACAGGATTACTATACTGATGATACAGAAGGGTAAAACTGTAGAAATAAATCATATAGGATTCAGCAAAGCAACTGATAACATCCCTTAAGAAATTCTTCTGGATAATATGGACTTATGGACATGTGGGATTAACATGATTGTAACAGAGTAAATAACCGTATTCAAACAGTGCTGATTAATACATCCAAATCACCCTGTCTTGTTCAATAGTTCCATCAATAACCTTAAAACAAGGTGACCACACCAATAGCACAAAGCTGACAAGTTACAGGACCCAGCCACATGGACAGGAGACCTTAAGGTCCTTTCTTCCTCCTCCCCAGTTTGATACTTCATCATTTGCTTTTTGTATAAATGTCTTTCTCCCAACCAGGAAGCATGCTGTTCTTTTATCACCCAGGCAGTCCTCCTGTTGACTAAGGCCACCCCTGCCCAGTTATGGATCCCATCTGTAATGGTTTGGCAGTTTTATGTAATTATGAATTCCAAAAATATAAATTGAATCATGCTTGTAAACTGATCTGTTAATCTGGGTGTGATTAGGTTATGATTAGGGCATTAACTGGGCGTTAGTAGGGTGTTGAGCCCTGCCCCTCAGTGGGTATAGTCTCAAGTATAAAAGGCAAGGCAAAAGGCAGAGGGGGCAGATTTAAGAAGAAGATTTTTGAGAAGCAGTTCTGATATTGGAGAGGATGCCCCAGGAAAAGTGACGTGAACCGTTCACCTGATAGTCTACAGCTGACCTTGTGGAGGAAGCGCTAAGCCCGGAGAGAAACGCAGCCCCGAGAAGAGAAGAACTCAAGAAGCCTGAACCCTGGCAAACGTCGACAGCTGTCTTGCTCCAACATGTGGACTTTGTTGAGGGAAGAAACTTATGCTTTGTGGCCTGGTAACTGTAAGCTTCTACCACAAATAAATACCCTTTATAAAGACCAACCAATTATTGGTATATTTGCAAAGACACCCCTTTGGCTGACTAATACACCATCCTTCTACTTCCTCTCCATTTCTACCTCTGCAGGCTCCTACCTATGAGACATTTATTTATTTATTTATTTATTTATTTATTTTTAAGATTTATTTTTTATTTATTTATTACATATCCCCCCCCTTCTGCTTGCTCTTGCTGTGTGTCCATTCTTCTGTGTTTTTTCTGTTTGCTCCTTGTCTCCCCCCATCTTTTGCGGCAACGCACCGAGTCGGCCCTCCGTGGCGGCGGCTCACTCCGTTCATGGGTGGCTCCATTCCGTTTTCACGGGCGGCTCCGCTCCATGTTTTGCGGGCAGCAGTCCTCCATGTTTTTGCGGGCTGCCGGCTTCCGCTTCGCAGGCAGCAGCTCCGCTTTTCACCGGTGACTTTGCCATGCCCGTGGGGGCTCCGCCCTGCCCGTGGTGGCTTTTTGCCCTGCCCACAGTGGCTTTTGCCCCGCCCATGGTGGCTTGCCTTTTTCAAGGCCGTCTGCCCGCTTGGAGAGGTCCCCGGGAACCGAACCTGGGGCCTCCCATGTGGTACCCCAGCGTGCTCTTTATCCACTGAGCTATCTAGCCAGGCCCCCTATGAGACATTTAAACATTCTTAAGGCCCTTTCAGATCCCCCACATCCCCAACCCCACATTGCCTTCCAGCTTCTGCCCTCTTTCTCTTCGCCCTGTTCAGCTGAATTGCTCCAAAGAGTTGTCTACCCTCAGTCTGCGGTCCTCCTCACCATTCACTCCTTGGCTGATTCTATCAAGCTTCTGTTACAACTCCACTAAAATGGTTCTCACTCGGGTTTTAATGCTCTCCATGTCATTAGATCCAGTGGATGCTGCTTAGACCAGAATTTAGTTGAACTATGGGTCTTTCTCTCCTTCTTAAAACATTCTTGGTTTCTGTGCTGCCACACTGTCCTGTCCTTTCTTCCATACCAAAGTCGTCTTCTTGGCTCCTTTTTTTCTTTATCAGTCTCTTAATTTTTGGTGTTCCTTGGACCTCTATTGTGGGCCCTCCTTTTTCTGACTTCTCACACTCTCCCTGGGTTATGTCATTTCACCATCATGACTGCTAATACCATAGAGATGTTAATGATTCCTAAATCTCTATTTCTAACCCAGCTCTCTCTCCTGAGCTTTAGACTCACAATTGCCTGATGGACATCTCCCCCTGTGCTGCAGTTGTCACTTGCTCAACATGTACAAAACCAAACTCATCACCATCTCCTCAAAACTTCAGCTCCTTCCTCAGTGTCTCTGCCTCTGCTCTTCCCCAGTTCTTCTCACCCCAATTCTCCAGGACCTCCCTGTTAACTAACACTCCATCTGTAGCATCCTCCGGGTTAACTCCCTATTCTAACTCCTGACTCAGAATAAAGTCATCTGTGGGGAGCTGGGTTGTGGTGACCCAGTCAAGACTGTGGAGTTCTTGAATAACTCCCTGACACAATGGGAACCAGAAATTGGAAGGCCTTCAGAATCCTGGGAGCTGCCCAGCTGCCCATACCCCCAATCCTCCAGGCTGTGCTGTCTCTTATTCTGTTTACATGTGGCCTTCTCTGTTTCTCCCTAGATAGTTGGCTAAACTTAACTGTCCCACAGTTCTGGAAGTTATTCAAGTAGCCAGGAAACAAATCCGTGTCTTTCAGGCAAGTTCCCAGAGGAAAGGCCAATTGGTTCAGTTTGGGCCTGGTGCTCATCCCTGATCCAATGAGTTAAGCCTAGGAAGGTTGGGCTGTGTGACACAAAACGTGGCTATGGGGACTCAGGCCATGGGTGTGAGGTTCTCAGAGGAAATGGGATCTTGGGCTGGGAAACCATCTAAGATTAGACTTTTACAAACTCAAATAATCACAGATAAACAAAATTTCCAGGGATAACAAAAATTTAAGACAAATACCCAACCTCTTTGCCTACCTATCTTACGGTTTTGTGAAGCATCCTTTAATTATTTATTTCACCTTGCTCCTCTTTCCACCTTATCATGCTAATGAATAGTAACACGGTTGGAAGAATATCAGGAGGAAAATTTCCTGTGAGCTTATTTCTAAAAGATAAAATCTTAAATATACACTTGAATCAGTACTTTCCCCTATAATGCAAAGTTATTAATTATAATCATAAAATAAAAGGCCTTTTGAGCAAATTTTAGTTCTTTCAGCATTTAAATCTGACCTAGGAATTAAAATTGAAGAGATAGTCAAAAGTATCATCTAGTTGCTTCTGACAGAAGGAAGTTTATAACCTTTGCATAAGTTCTTAGGAAATATTATCACCAGGAAATCTTTGATGGCCCCTCATGGGTTAAAAAAAATAATTTTAGAGAATTTATTTTCAGAACAGCATATTGTAGCATAATTCTTAAAGAAACTTTTACTTTAAATCAGTTTTATTGTAAGCCTAGAAAAGAAACAGGATTGGGAGATGAACCTAGTGTTGACAAGAAGCTGGTGAAAGGAAAAAGAAATATACCGTGTGACCACTTGTTTTTAAGAAATGAGCCTCTGGATTTATGCACCAGCTTTAAAAAATCTCTCTAGGCACACTGATCAGCAAATATTTGGATTTTGCCTGGATTTTTTAGTATGTTTCAAAAAAAAAAGCAGATTACTTTGTTTGGAGGTAGTGAATTTTTGATATCCTATTTATTCATTTATTTAGCAAATCTTTTCTAAGCATCAATTATATGCTAGGTATTGTTTGGGATATAAAGTTGAACATCAAAAGATCTTTTCTTCAAGGAGCAGAGTATATACAATACATTCCTAGAAGCTATATTAAAAGATACACAATCTAGGGAAACAGATGTGCTTCAAGCTATAGGGCTCCTGTGTACCATATAGGAGGCCAGAGTTCGATTCCTGGGGCCTCCTGGTGAAAGGCAAGCTGGCCTGCATGGCAACTGCCAGCCCGCACAGGAATTCTGGCCCGCATGGAGAGCTGGTGCAGCAAGATGATTCAACAAAAAGAGACAGAGAGAAGAGAAAATAAGAGACACAGCAGACCAGGGAGCTGAGGTGGTGCAAGAGATTGAGTGCTTCCTTCCCACTCTGGAAGGTCCCAGGATTGGTTCTTGGTGTCGTCTGAAGAAAAGACAAGCAGATACAGAAGAACACACAGAGAGCAGACAGCGAGCGGGAAACATTGCGGGGGTGGGGTGGGGGAATAAATACATAAATCTTTTTTTAAAAAAAGATACACAATTTATAAGATCTCAAGTGATACTGGAGACATAAAACAAGAGTGTTTACTTCATTTTGGGACTTAGAAAGGCTTCCTTGAGTTGGCACTTGAGCTGGGAGGCAACACATACAGTGGAAAGAGTCCAGAAGTCCTGTGGTCCACCACACTTTGTCACTCAGTAATGGTGTGACCTCGGAAAAGTGACATAATGCCTCTATAGGCAGTGTAGCATGGGGTTTAGTCACAGATGACTAAACCCAGATGGCCTGCTTGAATCTCAATTCATATACCAGTCATATGTCCTTGGTCACCTTATTTGACATCTTTAAATTTTTTTTTAGGAGGTACCAGGGATTGAACCCGGGACCTCATACATGCGAAGCAGGCACCCAACAACTGAGCTACACCCACTCCTATTTGACATCTTTAAAACTTGGGTTTTTCTGTTATAAGTGGGGAGTAATACCCCAAAGGATTGTTATGAAGGTTTAATTAGATGCAGTATATGAAAACATTAGCACAGCGTCTAGTGCAAACTAAGTACTAAGTGTCAATAGCTATTATTTTCCCAAACTTTATCTATAAAATGGAATTAATATTGCCTTACAAATCTCTGCGTGTTTTTTTTATCAATTGAGATACTATGTGTAGAAGAGCTTCATGCAGGAGTTAGACAGTATTGTTGAAGATGGCTAAGATTTGCACATGCATACCAGTTGGAGCATGATCAAAGTGTTGGAGGCCAAAAAGTGTGGGGGCACTAGAATTGATTATAACATTGGGTATGTGGAGTAGTGGGAAACAAAGCTAGATGGTTCATGAAGGGCCTTGTAGTCCTGGCTAAGAATTGTGGAAATCAGAAAGAAAGGGCAAGGATCATGCCATGATTTGATTTGGCATTGTGCATCAAATTTGGAGGGTATATTGGGAGCAGCCTCCAGGATGGCTCCCAATGATCCCAATGATCCTGATGTTTATGCCCTGTATAATACCCTCCTGTTGAGTGTGGGCTGGATCTAGTGACATTCTTCTAATTGAGAGAACACAGCAACAGTGACAGGATGTCACTTCTGAGATTAGGTTATAAAAAGACTGACTTTTGTCTCGCCCTCTCTTGCTCTGTGGCTTCCATACTCTGATGGAAGTCCCTGCGATGTTGTGAGCTGCCATTTGAAGACATCCACAGGTCAAGGAACTGATGTCTCCAGCCAACAGTCAGAGAAGACCTGAGGCATGCCTACAGACACATGAATGGGTTGTGAAGTGAGCCTTGTGATGACTGCAGCTCATCTGATTGCAGCCTTGTGAGAGACCCTAAGCCAGAGGCCCCCAGTTAAGCTTTGTCCAGATTCCTGATTTGAAAAACTGTGAGATAATAAATGTTTGTTGTTTTAAGCCAACACCTTTTTTTTTAAATTAGAAAAGTTGTAAGTTTATAGAAAAATCATGCATAAAATACAGAGTTCCCATATACCACCCTATTATCAACACTTTTCATTGGTGTGGTAAATTTTTTGCAACTGATGAAAGAACATTTTTATAATGCATTATTAACTATAGTCCATAGTCTACATTAGGGTTCACTGCTTGTGTTGTACAGTCCTGTTTGTTGCCTTAAACATTTTTTAAATTCTAGTATCATATAAACAAACTAAAATTTCCCCTTTTGACCACATTCAAATATATAATTCAGTGCTGTTAATTACTTTCACAATATTGTTTATGCCAACAAGTTTAGGGGTAGTTTGTTACACAGCAACAGATAACTAATACAGAGGGGACTATGATTAGTTTGAAGCACTGTGCAGTCTATGTGGTTATAGGAGCTGTTCAAATTCTGAGAATGAGGTATGAGCTGGCAATTGAGATTTCAGTGCTGGCTGAGGGTTGAGTTAACTAGATTGATCAAGGAAAAAAGATAGGGAGAGGAGAGGCAAGGAGAGGGGAGAGCTTGGGCCCCTGAGAGAGAAGAGGATGAAGAGAAGACAAAGAGGAGTGTATTAGTCAGCCAAAGGGGTGCCTTTGCAATATACGAATAATTGGTTGGTTTTTATAAAGGGTATTTATTTGGGGTAGAAGCTTACAGTTACCAGGCCACAAAGCCTAGTTTCTTCCCTCACCAAAGTCCATTGTCACCTGTTGGAGCAAGACAGCTGCCGACGTTTGCCAAGGTTTAGGCTTCGTGGGTTCCTCTCTTCCCGGGGCTGCATTTCTGCATTGCTCTCTGGGCTTAGCTCTTCTGCTTTCTCACAAGGCCAGCTGTAGGCTATCAGGAGAACGGCTCACTTTTCTTCTCCTGGGGCGTCCTCTCCAACATCTAACTGCTTCTCAAAAACTGCTTCTCAAATCTGCTCCCTCTGTCCTTTGTCTTGCCAAGGGGTGGGGCTCAACGCCCTACTGACATGGCCCAGTCAATGCCCTAATCATAACTTAATCATGCCCAGATGAACAGATCAGTTTACAAGCATGATTCAATATCGACATTTGGAATTCATAATTACATCAAACTGTAACAAGGAGGGAAAGGTATGGAAGGGAGACAGATGAAATGGGAAGAGAAAGAAAGAGGAGGAAGAGGAGGCTAGGGGACTGAGGACTAAACTTAGGATGCAGAAGATTTGGAAGTAAAGATTTGAGATTTACCTTTACAATGCACTGGTTTGTATCTATTGTTTTGCTTAATTCTTACAGTTACTCAGTGTGGAGAATCTTAATATTATCACTGTCATTTACAGAAGAGAAAGCAGAGTAGTTAAGTAACCCAACGAAGCAAGGTCAAGTAGCCAGTGAGGTGGAGCCAGGCTTAAAATCCAAATTTGTCTGATTCCAGATCCAGAGCTCTTAGTCATGGGTTGTAATACCTACTACTGTACTCTTCCTTTGTTAGGCACTTCTTCCCTTATATAGGCTTAAATAAGATAGAAGTGCATTCCTCCATCAGTAAGAGACGTCTGGAGGAGGCATTCAAGGGCTAGTATCATCAGGGGCCCAAGCTCTTAAGTTTCTGCCTAGCTATCCCAGTGTATAACCTCTGTTCTGAAGGTCATCTCATGGTCTAAGATGACAGCTGGAACTCCAGCCATTAACTGCAATCTAGGAAGAGCAGAAAAAAGACAAAAGGAACTCATCTTAACTAAGTTACAGCCCTTTAAGTAGGATTCTTAGAATTCCCATACAACACTTTCATGTATATTACAAAGTCCAGAACTTAATCAGAGGGCTGAACTTCAAGGAGGGCAGGGATACGGTATATACTCTAAGCAGCAAGGTGTCCAGTAATAAAATCCCAAGATTCTGATACCAAGAGGAAAAGACGTTGGGGAAGACAACCAACTCTCTCTTCCACAGTTTCCCTATTTGCCTTATCTTCTTTTCTCCCCCTTACTTTTCTCACCTGTGGGAGCTCCTGTGACGTGCCAGGCATGGTGCTAGGCTATTCTTCCCGCCATCCATCCGTCCATCCGTCCGTCCGTCCATCCATCCATCCATCCATCCATCCATCCATCCATCCATCCATCCATCCATTCTTTAAGTATTTATTATGCCATATCAATTGGGTATGTGCTTTGCTGCAAGAAACAGAAAACACAACCAACAGGGACTTAAAAACAGCAATTAAATTTTTTCTTACATAGCTAGAAATTCAGGGGTAAGCAATTGCTGGTTTGATTCAGATGTTCGGTTTCCCCAAATTGACAACTTGGAATGTGTATCACTTTTTTAGATGATGAAGTTCTTCTTTTAAATCAAATCAGTCACAATATAGTTACATCTCAAAATATCTTGCCCTTAATCTGCTTATGAAAGAAAAAAAAAAAAGAAAAAACAAACAAAAACACACACACAAAAAAACAGAAAAAACAAAAACAAACAAACTGACAAAAAAAATCTGCTTATGAACTAGATTAGAAACTAACAGGTGAATTGAGAGCAAACAACACAGGACTATCTAGTATGGCAGTAAATTGTGTATTACAGGCAATATGACCTGAAAAGATTTAGAGCAGATGAAGATCTGTCAAGGCAGGCATGAAAGGAACTTCAGAGAGGTGGAGTCCAGGAGAGATGGCCATGAATTGTGGTCTTACTGGACTTTGGACTTCACTGCCCTCCTCCACTGTGATTCCTCTAATACAGTTGTTTATTTTCTTTTTATTAAGCACCTAGTTACTTATTTTCATTGATTTACTGTTCACCTATAATGCCTTGTGATTTTTATTTCGTAATCTTGATTAAATGTCTTCTTTGCACAGTATTCAGAGGGTGGGCTTTGCAGCCACACAAATCACAATTTGAATTCAAGCTCCAGTACTGATTGGCTTTGTGGTCTTATATAAGCTCCTTACCTTTTCTGGTTCTGTTTAGTTATTTAATAATAATCCCACCTAAATAGGCTTCTTGTAAGTGTCCAGCCCTGAAAAAGTGCTCAGTAATGACATCTGCTGTGATGATCACCACAATGATGATAGAGGCAAAGGGAATGTTAATATATACGCATGGAAAGGAATGGATACAAGGGAGCCCTTACTTGGGTTTCACCACTTTGCCCCTGTTAACTTCCCATGAATGTACATTCAACAAAGGTAAATTACATGTCTCTTGACTTTTTAATAATCACTGCCTTAGAAACAGCAAAGATGGATTCAGATACTTAGGGAGGTTCTATTCTATTCTCTGTGAAAGCATCAGCCATGTGACTCAGATTGCTGAGCAGAGACAAGGCAGCATCCGACATGAAAAACTGGCAAATGCACAAGGGATCTAGGAACATCTGCAATTAGTTGACACTGTGTATAGGGGCTTGGAAACCCATTTAAAAGAATTTAAGCTTTAAATCAACAGCAGTTGTCAATGAACCTGTGAGGGAATTCTTACTTGGACCCTCTGGCTTTTACTGTAACTCATACTGATAATCACAAAAAGTGAAACCTCCCAAGCAGAGGGTCAATCTAATCTAATCAATTAATGCAGAATTACAGCATCAAGTTTTCACATCACTGAATGACCATGGGTTTTGAGGTGTGTACCAAAAAATAGCTGTGTTAGACATTTTACAAGTCTATTTTTTTATTCCTAATTGCTGGCATTTGCTTAACTGTTTTCTTAATTCTAATTTATGTTTTTATGTTCTGGTTTGTTTACATAGCCCATAGTTCCCAATTGCCTTTATTTGCTAAAATGTTTCTTTAATTTTATTTACATTTTTATATATGTTGCTTTTGCTTACATAACTCATTGTTTGGAGTGGGCTAGAAATAACCATAAATCCCCATTGCTAATTAGCCTCATCCTCATGACTGATTAGTCAAGATTATGAGCCTAGAAGGAGGGCAGGTGAGGAGGCCTGATAGTGAGTCACAGGATCATCGAATTTTAGAGCTGGAAGGAATCTTAGAGTTTAAGGAATCTTTCAGATAGAATTCCATGGTTTCATATCTTCAATGTGGATAATTACAAAAGGTTGTCTGATTGCTCTTCTCATTTTATGCAAAAATGAATAAGGACTTGGTGACAGCTTTGAAAAACAAGTTAAAAATAAAGAGAAAACCCAATCAGTGATGACTATGAGTAAACCCATCATGGAAGGCTTGAAAGTAGAATCAGAAACTTGACACATAAATGGGCTATAGAAGATCAAGGGATATTAATGAATGTGAGAGGGCTCATCTTCTGAGGTAAGTAAGCCAGTGGATTGCTTGGAACTCCCTCCTCAACAGCTGTGCAGTTTGTAAATATTCTAGCTTGACTAACTTAAATGTTAACTGTTAGCTTTGCAGTGGAAGTATTTTAAAGTGTACACAACATATGAAGGAGAGAACCTGGAGCAAGGAGGCCTACTTCATTCATTCCATGAATCCATCTTGATTTAAAGAACCGTTTGTTTTTGATTAAACTCTGCAGATTAAGAGCCATTTTTTATATCCTCATTCCCCTATTTTTGGTTTCAGGTAAGACAACTTACTGAGTTTGGGGACCGGACTTTTTTGAACCACGGAACCAAAGGACCCATCTTGAGTGAGGTTCCCTGAATCTGAAATGGAGAAAACAGATATTAAAGCCCTTGTGTGGGAAATCAGGTTAAAAGCAAGATCACGTGTCGATAAGCAGTGGCAGGTCCAGATCCCAAAACGATGTGATGCTTTTAGTCATTTGTAGAAAGGGTAGAATGGGAAAAATGGCGTTTTACATATGGAAATCTGTGGCAGGAGTCACCAATATTAAGTGACTCAGGGAGATGACAGGAGAAATACAGCCTATTCCCAAACAAATGTATCTTTGTAGTGAAGAGCTCACTTTTGCAGGTTCAGTATATTTGGAGGCAGTTAAAAGCAAACGCTGCTGTAGGAGTAGCCCATGAATTACCGGGAATTGCAGACTGGGTAAAGGGCTGCAGACTTTGAAATTAGCTCTGAACTTGAGGTCCTTTACCTCTGACAGTTCAAGAGAGAGGGTGTCGCACTCAGATCCACTAGGCCTAGACTTCAAGCATGCGCCGCTCCTTGCTAACTGGTCAACCCTCGTAGAGCAGCGAAAGGCCGGTGCGCTGGCGCCAACTCGAACTAGCGCCTTCTGGGTTACTATAGTGATCGCGGGAGGGGCGGAGCTAGCATCCACTCCCTCACTGCCTCCGCCCAGGACAGTACGAACGCTCCAATTGGGACAGCCCTCTCCTGCCTTTGTCCCACCCCATTCGACTCCAAGCGCGATGCGATTGGCCTGGGACAAGCGGCCGGGTACTCCGAGGGTACCAACAGACAGGAAGAGCGGTGAAGTGTACCAGGCTCTGTCAGAGGCTGGAAGCTCACGGGAGTTGCCAGGGAGCCCACGGTTGCCTCTGGAGCGAGTTGCTACCTCCGACTCACTACTGCTAAAACACTAGGGGCCAGAAGCCGGGGCGCGGGTACAACGTTTGCGGGTCAGGGCAAATGCGGGTGATGAGGACGCAACCGGGTCGTGAGGATCCGGTGGCGCGCACCCCTGCGCTGAGGCTCAGAGGCCAGTGGAGGCCGACCGCGCTCCAGGGGCGGTGCCAGTGGCAGCGGCGGGAGGCGGAAGGCCCAATGAGCGTGCGCGCCGCCTCCGGAGGCGGGGCGTGTGGGCTCGCTCCCCCGCCCTCCCGCCCCTCCCCCCGGGCGCCTGGGCCGCAGTGAGTGAGTGGCACTGGCAGCCTGTCAATCCCTTAGCCAAGCGGCCTTCTAGCCCGGTCCGCGGCGGCTGCTGGCTGGGTGCGCTGCTTCGGCAGTGGCGGCGGCGACTTCTCTCGCCCCATCAATCTGCTGCCCGCCCGGCGCGCGGCTCGCCGGACCCTCTATCGGGCTTCTATCCATTACCGCGCCAGCTAGCCCGCTCCCAAACTTTCCTCCTCCGCCCCCTTCGCGTCCCTCGGCCCGCCCGCCGGCCTCCTTTTCCGCGGCCGCCCGCCGCCGCCGCTCCCTCCCTCGGGGCCGCCGGGGCGCGGATCCCGCCCGGCTGAGGCGGCGGCGGCGGCGACCGAGGGAGGGGAGTGCGCAGGCTGGCGCGGGGGGTGGCGAGCGTCCCAGCAACTTGGCTGGGGCTGAGGAGCAAGTTGCGCGGGGCTGCCCGGCGGGGCGCGGGGCGACAAGGGGGTGGCGC
>PVKH010031529.1:0-12311 GCA_004027955.1 Chaetophractus vellerosus
AGTGAATTCTGGGGGGTTAGCCTGAGAGGAGTTTCCTGTGTCAGTCTTTCAGATTGTCTCCCAACTGATTGGCACCAACACACAGGCAGTCCATTATGCCCACAAGGGTTACTCTTTTCCCACCAGCACAGGGCCAGGGACCCACAGAGGGAGTGCAGACTGGCTCTACGTTATGCTGGAGAAGGGATGAGTGTGGGGGTCAGCAAGGGCACCAGGAGGTCCACAACTTTTGAAGCTGTGTTTTCTTGATTTGGTACTCACACAGTTTCTACAGCCCTTTAACGTTTTCCATATTTGTGAGGAAGTGTACTGTTTTAGGTTCCTCATTGCTAAAGCAAATGCCAGGCAACGAGTTGGCTTAAACAATGAAAATTTATGGGCTTACAGTTTTGAAGTTAGGAGAAGTCCATATCAAAGCATCACCAAGGCAATGTTTTCTTCCAGAAGAGTGGAGTTCTGGGGCTGGCTGCGGCAATCCTTGGTCCTGGGCTCCTCTGTCACATGGCAATGCACATGGCAACTTCTCCTGACCTCTCCCTTCTTGTCTGCTTTCCACTGACTTTCAGCTTCTGGCTGCTTCCTCTGTGACTTTCTATCTGCCTGAATTTCATTCTGCTTAGAAAGGACTCCAGTAATAGGATCAAGACCCATCCTGATTCAATTGGGCCCCACCTTATCTGAAGTAACTTCATCAAAAGGTCCAATTTACAAGGATTCATACCCACAGGAATGGATTAAGTTTAAGAACATATTTTTGTAGGGTCCATAGCTCCAAACCACCATACGTACTGCCTTTAAGGCTCCTGTACCACTTTTGCCTGTGGGGGATTGGAACGATTGATGCCCTCGGAGCCAGCCTCCAGTGATCTGAAGTGGCTGATCAAAAGCAGTGATCAGTAATCAGACACACCCCAGATTTTGGAGGGCTAGGTCTTTTATCCCACCCTGGCACCAGCAATCTGCACCAGGGGCTAGGACTGCAGACCCCACTCAGCCACCCTGCACGGAGGGTGAAATTCATCGGTATTTACCCCAATTTACTAGCCTCTTCCTCCAGCTCTCCCTTGGAAAGGGTTACACAGTGTTCCACTAGACCCCAGTCTTTCAAAATAGTTGATTCAGAGAGTCCTTGTCAGTTCAACTTCCTACTCCATCATCTTCCCACAATCCTCAAACCAGAGCTTCTTTTAGGGTTGATGAAGAAGTGCAAAAACTTGTGAATATACCAAAAAAAACACTGAATTATACACTTTAAGATGACAAAATTTTTGGTATAGGTATTATATCTCAATTAAAAGAAATATTGGTTGATGGGATTTTTCCATCTATACCCTGTTCTCAAACTTTAACTTTCACAAGAATCACCTGTGAATTTTGCTAAATATGCAGGTTCCTGGGTCCCATCATGGAGCTTCAGATTTGTAGACTGGGCAGAGCCCAGGAATCTGCATTTGATAGTTATAGTCCAAGTACTACTTCCCTCTTCCCCGAAAGACTGCTGTTTCCAAGGACTTGGGTCAGATAATTTCTGAGGAAATCTCAGAACCTCAGAAGACAAATAGAATTCTTTAACCTATTATTTCAGAAAAAAGCTGGAGATTTCAAACACAACCGAACTTTGGTTTTAGTCTGCTTTTTATTAAAAACAGACTGGGACCCAAAGAAACGCCATCAGGGGTAGGTATTGAAGTAATCGTGATCATAATAAAAGAACAGAAGGAGAGAACTGTCTGGCCTCGAGCAAACCACATGAAAAATTTTGTCTTCTGCCTTCAGTGTTCGACTGAGCCGTTCAGATGAAACTGTGCCACGAGCCACATCGAGGACTTAATTTGGGGAAGGGGAGCTCCACATTTGTTAACCACTCTTCACTGCCCCCATGTAAATACATACATCCTGAGACATGCTCCTACACACTCAAAATCTTAGGCTTTGGTATGTGCTCCGTGATTAGGGCTTTCTTTGGGGTTGCTAGGAAGCAGAGTTGTAAACTGGTGTTACAGTATGATCAAAACCAATGTCTGCATGCAATTATTTTGTCTTGAGCGTTCAGAAGCACTGGGTTTGAGGTTCTGGCTTGCTCCGTGGTGTGCTTTCACACATGACTTTGGTCCCCATGAAAGAGGGAAGACAAAGGCCTGGATTTTATCATTCTTGCTTCTTTGTTACAGAATGGAGTCTCCACCCAACAGCTCAAAGGACCCTCACCACAGCCTCCCTGGCTGTTTCTTCCCATGGCAAGAGGAAGTCTTGCTAATAACTTCTTGCCCCAGAAAGTAGCAGTCACTGTAATTTGAGAACAGACATCCCTTACTTAACAGAAATTCACTTAACAAAATCCAAATTGAGGACGGGGCAAAGGAAAGGAAATAGCATTTGCCATGCATGCCTACTGGGCTCCCCGTCCTGAGATGTGGCAATTAGCATACATTTTCACACTTAATTCATTGAATCATCACAACCACCCCAAAGCCCAGATACTGTTATCCCCATATTACACCAAAGTAGCTGAGGCCCAGAGTGGCTGTGTAACTTCCTCATGGTCGCAGAGTTGGTGACATTGTTAAATCAGGTAAGAGATCTTCTCAAAGGAAGAAACACAAAAATCTGTGGAATTTGGGTCCTTTGATTCCGTCTCGTTGCAGCTGGTTTGCTAAGGCTGCTGCCATCTGTTAGCCATGCACACGGGAACCAAAACCCTATCCAGCTGATAATTCCCGACAGCGATCAGCCAGCGCTTTGTCAAGCCCGACAAGCGACCAGACATCCATGGACATAAAACCGAAAAGGGCTGGGTTTGGGGGTGGGAAGGCCAACACTGAAGCGTTCTAGGGATTGCGTTATCGGCGTCCTGGTTGCAGGCTCTGGACTCCGGCCTCCCAATCCAGTGTCCCCGCTGGCTGTCCCTTCCCTCCCTCTCAGGGCTCCAGCCACACAGCCTCTGCTGTCCCTTGAGGGTGCCACGTTCCTCCCTGCCTGAGTCCTTCACAGCTGCTCTCTCCCTCGACGGACCTCTCCATCAGCCTTCTATGATCCTTTCCATGAGCTGTCATTAGGGGAAGCCCCACCAAGACAGGGAGTTTGGCTGGTTCAGCCCATATCACCGTAGCCTGGAACCCAGAAAACACTCAGTAAATATCCAGCGAGTGGATGAGTGCATCCGTCATTTCATGCGCCACCTTTAGACCTCGTAGCATGCTGAACTTCTTCAGTTCAACCTTCTCCGACTTTGCAGACTGGGTCAGTCCCACCCCCAAATGCTCCTATTACTCACCTACTTTTTTCTTTCTTACACATGTGTTTGCATGATTTTAAAAAATATTTATTTATTTCAGCCCCCTGCCCCTTGTTTTGCACCCACTGTCTGCTGTCTGTTCAGTGTCTGCTTGTCTTCTCTTTAGGCGGCACTGGGAACCGATCCTGGGACCTTCTGAGTGGAGAGAGGTGCTCAATCTCTTGCGCCACCTCAGCTCCCTGGTCTGCTGCATTTCTTAGTGTCCCTCTTCTGTGTCTCTTTTTGTTGAGTCAACTTGCTGCGCCAGCTCGCCACGCGGGCCAGCACTCCTGTGTGGGCCAGCACTCGGCCTGGGTCGGCACTCGGCATGGGCCAGCTTGCCGCACAGGCCAGCTTGCTTTTCACCAGGAGGCCCCAGGAATCGAACCCCAGACCCTATATGGTAGACGGGAGCCCAATTGCTTGAGCCACACCCACTTCCCTTGCATGATTATTTGTCTAATGCCTGACTTCCCCAAGACTATAAGCTCCTCGAGGCCAGGCCCGTTCTGCTCACTGATCTTATGTTGCAGTCTATTGTAGGTGTTCAGGAAATGTATGTTGGGTGAATGAATGGCCACGCAAGCCTTAGAGAAGTCAAGTCTTTCTGAGCTGCTATTATCATAATAAAGCACCCTGGGCAACTGGAAAAATGGGTCAGGAATCAACAGATGAATAAAGCATAAAAATGTCAGTAGGTGGTTTAGCAGCATTCCTGGCATTTAAGGGCCTCTTGGGGCTCACAGTGGGGATAAAAGGAGGCAGACAGTCTTGTACTGAATTCTCGTTTCTATTCTTTTTTGATGCATGTCCATGTCTTATTTAAATATGATATGTCTTCTATTTGATAGTATAGAATTGTTCATGTGAAAATCTTATTAAAAATGTATCCAATAAAAAATAAATCTTAAAAAAAATTGATCCATTGGTTATCTTTTTTCTGTGTAATAGGTTAAGCTTTTCTATATCCTCAAGTATGATTTTTTAAAAAATCATGTCTAAATGGCCTATAATTTTTTTCCAGAAGAATGCATTCCTGATGTTAGAATAAAAGTCAAAGGGGAAATGAGATTCACTTACAAGTCAATCGCCTTGTGGCCATTTTTGATAAAACACACATGCGCCATTAAGTGACGGGACACTCCATGAGTTTAATTTGATTTACTGCTCATGCATTTCCTGAAGCATATGGTGACGGCAGAAGATGTGGGTTGTGAAAACCTGGCGGGATGTATAAAATGATCTTAGGGGGCAAAGACTGTTTAGTTCACGGCTTGGTTTGCAGGGGCTTCTAGGACCAGCCGTCAACTGACAAATAAATTCACTACAGACCACCCTTCAACTTCCTCTCTGCTGGCAAAGCTGTGCCATTTGTGCCCATTCAGACTCTGCGGGCCCTGGGCGTGCTGATGGGCCTGGGAGCAGCCTGGGTTCTTCTGAGGCTCCGAATCCTGCAGAACTCCTAGAAACGGGCAGGGCTGCCAGGAGCACGAACCCAGGGCCCAGGGGCCAGCAGCCCATGCCTGCTGGGGCTTCAGACACCCAGAGCGCTGCCCTAGGGCCAGGTGTCTTATTTTTCACCTCTATTTTGATGCTAACTGGACTTTGTTGGGTTTTCTTTTTAACCTGCTCTAGTAGGCTGGGTGGGTCCTGCTCTAAAGCAGGGAGAAAGAATAATAATAAGTCTCGGGCCGGCTCGATAGCCCAGTGGATAGGGCGCCGGCATACCACATGGGAGGCCCCGGGTTCGGTTCCTGGGGACCTCTCCTGGCGGGCAGACCGCCTTGAGAATGGCAAGCTGCCATGGGCGGGCCAGAGCCGCCGTGGGCAGGGCAAAAAGCTGCCACGGACAGGGCAAAGCCGCCATGGGCGGGGCGGGTCGCCCACGAATGGAGCGCAGCCAGCCACCCGCGAACTGAAAGCCGGCCGTGAATGGAAGCAGAAAGCCGCGCCTGCGCAGTGACCAGTCTCGGCGCGTCGCCGCAGCAGGGGGAAGGGGAGATATGTAATAAAATAAATAAATCTTTAAAAAAAATAAAATAAAATAATAAGTCTCACTTTTTGGTATAACACGTCCCAAATTACAAAACACCTCACAAGTGTTTGCTTCATTTTTACTTTCATAGGCAGTCTATTAATAGGGGTTCCTAGTTAAAAATATTTTTCAAGTATTATAGGTAAAGCCAAAGTCAACTTTAGGCCCCACCTCCAATCCCCAGTCTGCTCCCAAGAGGAAAGACATATCAGTTTAGTCTTATCCATCCGGATCTTTTCCTATGTGACCGCATTCATCTTTTTAAAACCTGTTCATTCCATTGCTTATTCATTCAACAAATATTTATTGAATCCCTCCGTTTCAGGCACTGTCCTAGATGCTGGGGATATAGTTGAGGCACTGACACTGATGGAATCTACATTCTAGGAGGAAGAGGAGGAGGACAATAAATGAGAAACTGGATGGTGGAAAATATTAGAGAGGAAATAAAAAGGATACCATCAGAGTGATTTGGGGGGGAACAGGGAGGGAGAAGGTCACAACAGGGAGGAGACAGTGAACTGAGACCTGAAGCCAGCCAGCCATGGGAAAACATAGAGGAAAAGCATGCAGGCAGAGGGACCGGTGGGGCCGGGGCCCTGAGGCAGGGAGACAGCTGTCCTGTCCAGGGGACAAGCCAGGCGCACCTTGGGATGCAGTGCTCGGCGGTCAGGTGAGCTGAGCTCAGAGACACCTGCGGGGCAGGTCAAGAAAGCTCTATAGACGTTGAAGGCACTGGCCCTTATCTTAAGTGCAATCCGAAGACATGAGAGGATTTTAAGCCAGAGAATGAGTGACCTATATTCTTTAAAATATTACTCCAATTGCTGCGAAGAGCCTAGTTAGGAGGCTGTTGAAGACATCAACACCAGAGGTAATGAAGGACTCATTAAGGAAGCTATAGTGGAGCAGGAAAGAGGGAATGGGTTCAAAATGAATTTGGGGCTCTAGTGATGATTGGGATGTGGAGGGTAAGAGAAATAAAGGAATCAGGAGTGATCCTCAGGTTTTTGGCCAGAGGAACTGAGTGGTGTGGTGCCATGCCCCAGTTTAGAGAAGATGTGAGTCTGGAGAGGTAGAATCGAGTCGAGCCGTGGGCGTTCTCAGGATATTTATGGCATTTAAAGCCATGGAGCTGGTTGCAATCACCCGGGAGGAAATACAGCTGGAGAACACCAGAGACAATGCCGAGGACACGCCAACATTTAGAGGGTGAGCAGAGGAGGAGGAGCTGGAAAAGGACATTGAGAAGGCACGATGGAGAGGTGAGAGGGCTGGGGAGAGCAGAGAGACTGGGAGCCATAAGACCCAAGAATAAAATGCTGTTGAGAAGGAAGTTCTTTTTACTTTTGTGCATGTTTGCAGCATGTGCACGTTTACATGATCAAGAGGTTGTTTTTTTTTAAAGATTTATTTTATTTATTTATTTCCTCCCCTCCCCCGCCGCGTTGTTTGTGTTCACTGTGTTTGTTCATTGTGTGCTCTTCCTTTTAGGAGGCGCGGGGAACTGAACCCAGGACCTCCCATGTGGGAGGGAGCCACCTCTGCTCCCTGCTTTGCTGTGTCTTTCATTATGTTTTCTTCCTTGTGTCTCTTGTTGTGTCAGCTCATAGCGCCAGCTTATTGTGTCTTCTTTAGGAGGCACTGGGAACCAAACCCAGGACCTCCCACATGGTAGGTAGGAGCTCAATCACTTGAGCCACATCTACTTCCCTCAAGATTTTTTTTTCTTTCTTTTTCTTTTTTTTTTTTTTTCTTTCAAGAGGATTTTTAAATGAGGCAACGGATGCCTGTGTCAGTTGCTGCTGAGAGGTGAATTAGGAGAGGCAAAAGAAATGTATGCTTGGATTTTGCAGCATGCAGACAATCTTGACACGAGCAGTTTCAGCAGAGCGGTGGAGACAGAGAAGATTGGAATGCGGTGAGTGCATGGAAATGGTGACGGTGGCCAGGATTTAACTAGCACCTCCCATGTGCCAGACACCGCTCTGATATATAGCAGTAATACATATCAATCTGTGCAACAGCCCTTGGAGGTAAGCACCCTCTTTTACAGATAAGGAAACTGATGCACAGAGCATTTACGTAATTGCCCTTGGTCACACAAGTAAATGACAAAACCAGTGTTTGGACCCAGGAAGCCTGGCTCCAGTGAGCAGAAACAACTCTTCCGAGAAGCTGTGTTATAAATAGTGTATTAATTAGGATAACAGATAACCCGTCAAAATCAAAGTGGCTTATTTAAATGGAGGTTTATTTCTTGACCTCTTAGGGTCCTGTCAGGGCTGGGGGCTGGGGGTGGGGGCGGAGCTCTGCTCCATACCGTCTTGCGGGGACCCGCTGCCTCCACGCATGGCACCGCAGGTGCTCTAGGGGCCCACGTTGAACTGGCCCGAGGAGGGAGAGAATGTGGAGGGCTGTGTGGGGGACGCTAATGGGCCAGGCCTGGAAGTTGCCCGCATCCTTCCCTCATTCTCGCGCCCAGACCTCACAGCCTCACGGCAGTCACTTGCCAGCAGAAGCACTACACCTCTCCCCAGCGAAAGAGGACACGGAGATTTGGCGGGCCACTGGCTGTCTCTGCCACGCGTGAACAAATGCAGGAAGGGGTAAGTCGAGAGAGGTCAGAAGGGATTTTTTTTCATATGGAAAATACTAGAGCATGTTTGTACATTGATGAGAATGGTTGAGGAGAGAGAGAGAGAGAAATGATGCCGGAGAGGGGACAGTTACAGGAGCAAAGTCCTCCATGAGGCGATGGGGATAAAGGGGTTGCCCTTTGGGGGGAGTGGGGAGCAAGGTGGCAGGGGTGAGGGACAGAAAATGTTGGCATGGCTGCAAGGAGGACTGGTGACTTCGAGGCGGGCAAGTGGCCTTTTATTTTTTTCATTGAAGTGTTAAGCAAGGTCATTGGCGACGTGAAATGGAGAGGGGGTGTGGGAGATGTGAGGACAGAGGAGATATGAAATAACCATTTTATAAAGAAAGAGCAAACTCAACAGGGAAACATTTTAGGATTACTGGGTTGTACTGAATGATCATTTGAGGTTTGTGGTCAGGAATTTAAAATAAAAATTACATCCAGAAATTGTGTGTGTGCACAAATTAAACAATGAGACACCACTTTTTATCCTATCAGCTAAGCCAAATAGAAAATTTGATTGAATCGAGGACTGCTAAAGCTGTGAGGAGTAGTCTCATATTCTGTTTGTGGGAGTATAAATTGGTAAAATCACTTTGGAGGGAAATTTGATAGAATCTATTAAAATTTAAAATGTTCTCACCTTATGACCCAGCAAATCTACTTCTTGGTACATCCCTGGGAAACACGTACATGTGTGGAAGACAGCAGATAAAGCTTCCTTACTGTAGCTTTCCTTATAACAGTGAAGAGTTGGAAGCAACCTAGCTGCCCACCACAGAGGGAATAATTAAATAAACTCTGGTGCGTTGATTTTATGGAATGCTGTATGCCCTGTTCACCGAAAGTCGAAAGAGCAAGTTGCTGAGTAAGACACAGAGAATGATGGACATTGTTAATGTTTTTAAATGCAGCGGGATAAGTGTTTCATTGTGCTTCTTTTTCAAAATAGTCTTTTCTCATGCATTTTTCTTCATGTGACTATTACTAGTCCCCCTAACAATTTTAATTCAAAATCTTGGTAAGAAGTGTAAACTAAAATGTAAACTTAGTAGCAATGCTTCAATATGTGTTAATCAATTGTAACAAATGTACCCCACAAATGAGGGATGTTGTTAATGTGAAAAAGCGTGGGAGGGGGAGGGGGTGGGACATATGGGAATCCCCTGTATTTTTCATGTAACATTTATGCAATCTAGTTTCTTTAAAAATAAAAAAAAATAATAAAATGAAAATCTTGATGAGATGCCTATTGGAATTGCATTGAATTTTGTAGATAATTTTTACAATAGATAGTTTCATGATATTGCGATTTCCCAATGCTGTATACAGCTCCCATTACTTGGGTCTTCTTTTATGTCCATTATTAACATTCGGTGGTTTTCTTTTTTTTTTTTTAGAGAAGTTGTAGGTTTATGGAAAAATCATGCAGAAAATCTGGAGTTCCCATATACCTCCCCTATTATAACACCTTGTCTCTCACGGGACGGGCCAGTACACCCTTCAGGAGTCTCTACCTGGCTCCTGAAAATGGGTGCAGTTGTCTTTGGAAGAACAAAGGGTCATTACACCCTGGGGTGCGGAACTGTGGCCAGAACACCCACAAGGTGAGAGGTGAGTGTGGAGGAGCCTGGCCAGCAGGGTTTGAAGCGAGTCCCCAGACTGAGCAGCCAAGGGGTCCCGGGCTGGGGGCGCCCAGCCTCGGGGACCGGGGAGCAGGGTGACTCCCCCTCCGTGGGGCAGCAGGCCAGGCTGCAGGAGACGGCCAGGGAGCTCGAGGACCGAGAGCACTGCAACTCCACTTGCGCAGACCAGAAGTGTGCTGGGAGCCCACCTGTGCACCTGGCCCTCCTCCTCTGTGTGTCTGACTCAGCTTCCATCATGGTACCCAGACATGCTCTAGCCTAGCTCGGCTGAGTCAGAAGGCCACGGGGTACAGGATCAGCGCCCTGGGGCAGGTGTAGAGGAAAAGCAGAGAGAGCCCCCAGAGGGAAGGGGCACTCCAGGGTGGAAGCCCACCTCCTCTTCCCCTATGGAAATACTCGTTTCAGTCATACCATGCAAATTCAGGGTTTGGTACTAATGGAGAAGTTTGTTCTTCATTAGCTCTGTAACCATCACTGTTTAGTTTTGTAATTATACAGCTTTGTAACAAAGCTATTTAGCTTTGTAACATAGCTTCGTTTTGTAAACATAGCTATTTTTTCTTCTGCAAAATAGGGATAATAATGCTACCAGATTTCCCAAAACGTCGAACGCTTATCACTGGAGATTTGGGGTGGCATAATAACCCACTTTACGTATGTGGACACACATTTAAATAATGATGGGTTACATGGTGAATTTTTTTTCCCAATTCTTCTGATTACCCCAAGGAGAAAGTCTCTGATACTTGTGTGAGTTGGGGTGCTTTTGGTGCAAGTTACAGAAGACCCCAATAAAAAGGGAATGCAACAATGAGGAACATGTCTTACCTTACACAATCATTCGCAGTTCAGCAGCTCAGTGAAATCATTGCAGACCCAAGTTCTTTCCATCTTTGTCACCTTCAGCGCCTTAGCTCCATCCAGAGGCATGATCCCTCGTGGCCACAAAATGGCTCCCCTTTCTCCAGGCATCACCTTCAGATATGCCCTTATCTAAAGGCGTTGAGTAGCTTAACTCCGGATTTGTTTGTTTGTTAATCAGGGAAGTAAACCTTTCCCAGAAACTCCCACTCAGATCTCAGCGGCCACAGCTGAGCCACTCGGCCATCCTAGCTAAAGAGATGCCAGGAAAAGGAGTATTTGGCAAACTTAGCCCCTGTAGCAGGCGGAGGGATTTTCCAGGAAGGTAAGATGAGTGTCAGCCACAGAGGGGGCATTAAATACCCTCTAAAGTTGTGAAAATGCCGTGGAGTACCTCAGCCCCAAATCTTCCAAACGGCAGTGGGATCCAATAAGCAATACCGTCATAACGGTATTCAGTTTTGCAGCTATAATGTAACTATAACAAATAATGGAGGATATAAAACTGCCTTTAAAATTAAGTGGATTTAAGCTTTTTAAAAGAAGGCAATTGATTTAAAGAAAAAACATTAAATAAAAACTCATACAGATGGTGTGGGAAAGATGCAAAAACCTTTTTTTTTTTTTTTGAGGTTCTAGGCTGGGGATTGAAGCTAGGACCTCCCGTGTGGGAAGCATCCTAAAGGTGGTAAACCAAAGACAGAAGTTTGGGGTACAGGCCAGTGGTGAGGTTTGAATGAAATGATACAGGGGCTCAGCCCCGTGCCTGGGACATAGAAAGGCTTTGCAATGCCATGCAACAATGACTAATCATTCCCTCCAAGGTTAGGCTGTCAGATTCAAAAGATTCAGGGTGCCCGTTTCAGAATTTCAGATAACAATGAATAATTTTTAGTATAAGTATGTCCCGTCCAATAGTTGGGATATATTTATACTTTAAAACTTTACTCAATGTTTATCTGACATTTAAATTTAACTGAGCATCCTGTGTTTTATCTGGCAACCTCCTTCACACAGTTTCCCTTGAACTATAGTGATGGGACATGGGTTGGAGACGCAGGGGAGTCCCCAGAGCTGCCTGCCCTCCACCGGGGAGTTGGGCTGACGACAATCAGAGCATCGTGGAAGCTCCTTGGGAGGTTGGAAAACCCGTGCCCGGGAGTAGCCTCCAGGCCTGGATGCTCCTTTCCCATATTCCAACTGGCTGTGCCATGCCAGGGGCCACGGGAGCCTGGGGAAGACGTGCTGCCCGGGCCGTGTGTCACAGCCAGAAAGCGCCGTCGGAACCCCCAGGAGCCTGCTACATGGCTTTAAAGGCTGACCCCAGGCACGGGGCCCAGACTCTGTGAGGAGGTTTTATGGTCTGAACCTGCTCCTGTGCACTGAGCCAGGGCACCTGGCTTTGTCCCTTCTCCTTTCCCCGCTGCCCCTGGCCGTGCCAGGCTAGGTGGCAGCTGGCAGACCCCGTGGGCCTAAGAGGCCCTCTACACAGCAGAGCAGCCTGTACTTCTGCTGGCTGACTCGGCTCCTTCCAGAAGTGTCCAGCTTCAAACCCAGGGTTCCCAGCATCACGCGCCTCTCTGGGGTGACAGACCAGCTCACTGCTTGTTCCCGGAAACATCTCAGCAGCTCCAGGCAGGAAGCCCTCCCAGCTCTCCAGGCCTGTCTGCTCCATTTCCCAGCCCTTCCTGCAGCGCCTCTCGGGCTTTCCAGGTCCTTAGGGCTGGCCCTGCCTGCCGGTTACATTTGTGGGAGAACTGGGTTTCAGCGGGGTTCACTCTCGACAGCAGGAGAACAGCAGAGCCTCCACAGCCCGTGGATGTCACATCCGGAAGACGGCGGCTGCGGCTCATG